>JAVJGJ010000054.1:69543039-69553534 GCA_035590215.1 Microhierax caerulescens | reverse complement strand
ACAATAGGTGTTTGCATGTGCCCCATTAACTGCCCTGAAGCAGAGGAAGTGTAGATCCCAAAGAGTCGGTCAGTTTACCAGTCACAGGTGAACATTGTGCATTCATCTGGAAGTACCTGACTAGGGGAGTCTTCAGTAAAACACAAGTATTTTATTCACTTCATGCATTTGTCTTTGTGCTTTTCTGATTCCCAAATGCTAGGCCTCAAAGAAAGTGAATGAAATTAGCATTGCTGCTGTACCTAAGCCAGAAGAATGACTACATAGAAAAACATCAAGAATTAGTATAACCATTTGAAAGGATGGTCGGCTTTCATGCCCCTGGGCTTGTATCAATAAAGCTAAATGAGGCAGCAAATGCAATGCAAGGAGACTCCATACCATGTTTATTACAGTTTGTTATAAAGCAATTCCCTCTTAAGCAGCTGGCTGTAGTCTAGCATGGAAAGAAATAATGATGTTGAGTGCCTGTTCACTTTAACTTTCTATCACAATTTCTTGAGATGGCAAAACTGTCTTAATAGTCCTTATTTTACTATGATGTCATGTAATATGTGGAAGGTTCTGCTGCTTGAATGAGTTTTTTTGACCCCAACAGCTGGATACTGGGAAAACCTTTCATGCCATCATGAGATTTGACACTGATGTGGAGCTCACTTACTTCCACAATGGCGGCATTCTGAACTACATGATCCGTAAAATGGCAGCCTAATCACAACATAAAGAAAAAACGTCCAGGTGCAAGCCTACTTCTCGTGAGCACAACGAAACTATGGTAATCATAACTTTGAAAGCGTGAACCATAAAGCGAACAGGTTTTTTCGTGAATTGTATTAGAAGGCTTGTTTACAATGCTGAATTAATCTGTGTACCAGGAAACTGGCCACACTTGCCCAATTGAAGTAAAGAGCATTTATCATCTGTTTCATATGGTGGTTGGCTTCACTTACCTTAGAATACAGTGCAGAAGTCATTAAAATACTGCTGGAATCTGTGGAAGTGTTGAAGATCATGTGCTGATTTTATACATTTCGTCCATTTAGTTTGACTCTGAAGTTAAGTTCTATGCTCATATCATATCAGTGGTGCAAAAATTAACTGACAGTATAAAAAATAATTTCTATTCCTTCCTGATCATCTGATAGTGACTGGCTTTCTTATGCAGTTGACCAGAATCTGAATCTAATACTGAAATTAATTATTTAGCTGTTTATTAATTTTAAAACCCATGAACTTTGTTGTTAAAAATCTACGCCTTTGTGGAAAGGTGGACCTATTGGGGATAATATTTCTAATGCATAAAATTAAATTTATTTTCAAGAAGTTTGGTGCGTTTTGTCCTGCTATCCTCGATACCACGATGCAAACAAAGCTTTGACTTTAAACTGCTGTCATTTTCCATGTAGGAGCAAAGTCGTACGAGTCTTGCATTCTTATACTTTAATTCATGCTTCTTTGAATAATCTGCATGAGACACAGTGAATACAAATACTGTCAGATACTGGCAGTCTTCTGTAACCCAACAGAATACTTCTGTGAAGTACTTCTGTCTGTTTTATATCTTCAGGAAGACAGGCTACCGAAATTTCAAGATCCTCGTCAGCAACTGATAACTGGCAGTTATCAACCAGTGATTACACTAATGCATTCATCGAAGTCAGTGACTGCCCAATCCACAATACCACATGAATCTATCTACAGTGATAACAAATACCCTGTTAGGCACAGATAAACAAGTTTATAGTACTGGTGAAATAAAGCAAAACTAATAATAATTGTAGAGGAGAGGGAGTGAGAGGAATAAAACCCAAGTGGTGCACAATACAATTGCTCACCACCCACTGACCAATGCCCAGCCGGTCTCCCAGCAGCGACCAGTGGTTTCCGGCCCTCTACCCCCACTTTATATACTGAACATGATGTTCTGTGGTATGAAATATCCCTTTGGCTAGTTCAGGTCAGCTGTCCTGGCTTTACTCCCTCCCGGCTTCTTGTGCAGCTGCTCACAGAGCGTGGGAAACTGAAAAGTCCTTGATTTAAAGATTATTCTCATACTAAATCCAAAGCCCAGCACTGTACCAGCTACTAAGAAGAAAACATTCTATCCCAGCTGAGACCAGGACAAATACTAATTCTTACTCCTAACTGTACTTAGAGCAACAGCCACAACAATTGAGTGGAGAAACTCCTTCAAAGTATTCTACTATAATTTTAGTGCAGCTGGCTCCAGCCGTATCTGGAAAAAAACAATGAAAATAGTTCTGAAAGTCAGGAGGATTAAGGAGCGGATACATATCGCACTGTACCTGCAACAAGCTATTCTTGCTTGATTACAGCAGAGCTCCTCCAGTGAATCCAGCCAGAGGCCCACTAAGGTGTTGCAGGATCTAAAGCATCTCTCTTGGGAGGACAAGCTGAGAGAGCTGGGACTATTTAGCCTGGTGAAGAGAAGGCTCAGGGACATCTCCACTGTGTGTGTACAAATACCTGAATAGAGGGCACAAAGTAGGTGCAGCCAAGCTCTCCTCTGTGATGCTTAATGACAGGGCAAGAAGTAACAGGCACAAACTGAAACACAGGAGGTTCCCTCTGAACATTAGGGCACACTTTTTTTACTGTGAGGGTAATGAAGTACCGACTAGAAGAGATTGCCCAGACAGGTTGTGGTGTCTTCATCGTTGGAGATGTTCTAACACTATGTGGTTATGGTCCTAGGCAAACTACTGTAGGTCACAAGATGACCCCTAGAGGTTCCTCCCAACCTGAGTCATTCTGTGATGCTATGAAACATTTTAACAGAATGCTGTTAATGTCATCATAATCTTGAGCGTTATTTGGTAATAAATGTGCAACTTTGGGTTCAACTGAAAAAAACATATCAGATATTCTCAAAGGCCAAGTAGAATGCTGGTGTTCTTCCCCACCCTCCCATCTGCACTGCGTACTGGAAGTAGGCTTGTTGTATCAAGTTGAATTTTTATTAATGTGTTACCTCATCAAGCCTTATTACACTTACTTAGGCTGAACTGCAGAGTTGTTTTACTCTGGAATCCTTGCCTTCAAACAATAGGAAAAGACTAAAACACCTCAAATCTCTTAACTTCCCAATAGTTATTACTATAAGCTATGAAACTGAAGACTGATTATTTTATATGCCCAGAGTCCCAAAGTAGATGGCCCTTTCACACAGCAAACTGATATGCAAGGACTGTGAGTTTCCATGTACTTTTAATTTGAAAGTGCTAAACCAGCCTTTTTCGAAATCCTTGTTCCTAGTATTTTTGGAGGGGAGCCATTAACCAACCATAAATCATCTTTATCCATTGTTCTGTGTTTCCTTTTTGGAAGCAGCTATAAGAAGAGCGAAAACTAGGCAAAAACTAAGCAGAGTAACTTATTGTAGGACAGAGATTCAGGCTTCCTGTACAGTGCATACAGCTTGCACAGTGAAAGACATGGAATGGGGTGGAACACAAAGCTGTACTTAAAAAATTGTTTTGCTGTTAATGCCACATAACACTTTAAAAGAGCAGGTCAAGTCTCACTGACTAGCATCTGGGTAATTTAAATGATTTTTGGACTCTGAGTTAGGTTCCTGTTCAAGGTGGTTTGTTTTCCTCAGAGTTCAGGTGTTTCAGGCACCTAATTCTACATACACACCTTACTACACTATCAAATGCATGAAGTGGGTGGAAAATATATTTGATCTTGTTTCCAGAAATATTGAAGATTAAGCTCATTGAAGATGTGTAGAATCTGCAAGTGCCTTAAAGTGTACAAGTTTAACAATATTTCATAGGTGTGTCTGCAGCAATTTCTGAGAGAAATCTGGGATCTGGGTGGGGAGGGGGGGTTTAAACACACTGATGCCTAGACTTTGTTCCAATTCTAGATAACTGACAGGAGATCTGCAGAACTAGTGTCTGGAGAGATTTCAGATCCCAGTCCCTGAGACAGCACATCAGGGTAAATGCTGATCACCATCTAAATTAAGCCTTCACTTACGTTCCAGAGCACTGCCTTGCCTCTACTGGGGCTTGTTCACTTAAGCAACATATAGGAAGTGCTTCTCTCAGACTGTTGCAGAAGCATTCTCTGTTAAAGATGGATTTAAAAGATGGCATACCTTCCTTACAGAAAATGTCCTTACTGGACATTGTTAATTTTCTACATGCCAAGATGCCTAGAGCATGAAAAGTAATTTCAAAAAGTTTAGAAGTAGCTGAAGTAGTGCTTAAAGTGTCAGTATGCATAAGCCATGTCGTCGGGTCTGCGTGGAGGTACAATACAGCCAGAAGTTACCAGTAATAAAGAAGATTCTGATTGACACAGAAATGCTTGAGGTTGTGGCCTGTCACCTAATAATAGATGTTCAGTTTGTCATTCAACATGATTTTGTTTTTTTCAGACCAGTATCTTTGTAGCAGCAAGGATGAAGATCTAGCTGCTTAGGGATGTTTGTCCATACTTATATTAAAACTTCGAGTGAAATATTTCATTAGATAACAATCTTTTTTAGTGGCCCTAATAGCCTTTTTTAATCTAGCCAAACGCTGATGAGTGTCCTAGCATTTCAGACAGCATAAACAATGAGAATTTTTTATACATGTGTTGTGGTTTAACCCCGGCCGGCAACCCAGCACCACGCAGCCACTCACTCACTCCCCCTCACCCAGAGGGATGGGGAGAAGAATCAGAAAGGAATGTAAAACTCAAGGGCTGAGATAAGAACAATTTAATAGGTAAAGCAGAAGCCGTGCACACAAGCACAGCAAAGCCAGGAACCCATTCCCCACTCCCCAAGGGCAGGCAGGTGCTCGGCCATCCCCAGGGAAGCAGGGCTGCGTCACGTGTAACGGGTACTGGGGAGGACAAACGCCATAATGCAGATGTCCCCACTTTCCATCTTCTTCGACCTGTTTATGTACTCAGTATGACGTCATACTGTATGGAATATCCCTTTGGCCAGTTCAGGTCACCTGCCCTGGCTGTGTCCCCTCCCCATTTCCCATGACCCTCCAGCCCTCTTGCTGGCAGGGCCCGAGAAACCAAAAAGTCCTTGATTTAGTATAAACATCACCCAGCAACAACTAAAACCATCAGTGTGCTGTCAGCATTGTTCTCACACCAAATCCAAAGCAGAGCATGGCACCAGCTACTAAGAAAATTAACTCTATCCCAGTTGAAACCAGGATAGACAGTCTCCATCCCGCCTCTCTTGGTGACAGAGCACATGGATCACATGAGATCCGCAGGGGTCTCTTGCTTGAGACTCACACAAGCAGAATTGTAAGATAAACTTGAAGATTTGCTCTTAAACACAAGTAAAAACACCACCCTGCTGATGATCATTGCTTGACTTCTATACTTCACTGACTGACTGGCACTCCTACACTACAGCCAATTAATTATTAACCTTGAGGACCATCCATGTAGAAGATATCTTTAATGGATAATCTTGATTGCAAAGAATGCAAGGGTGATGAAGCTGGACTTGCTGCTTTAAACAGTGTTTGTTCAAGTGAAAAACTTAAAAGTTCAGTAAAACTGTGAGGAAACTGACTTAAAAGATTATTTGAAAACAAATTCTTTAATTTCATTATTTCTGAACTGGTGACTCTTTTAAGGGGTCTTACTGTCAGAGACTTGTTTCCCACCTCCAACTTTTCCATCTTTCTCAAACTGAGCACTCCAAAAAGAAAGATTGGGAGTAAATTTAATCCAACCATCATAGTAAAGGGAATGGTTCTGTTAAATAATGGTCTTACAAAAGGATGTCTGAGAAAAAATTCATTGTCCTTGTGTTCTGTACAGTGTTGCATGGATTGCAGAATAGACTTTTGCTCCTTGTCCATTCCATCACTTCTCTTTTAATGCAAAAATCATCATAAACATGGAGAATATTTTATGAGAGTTCCTGATACATAACATTTAATATCCCACAAACATGTTATTATCACACAGCATTTTATGGAGTAATGCATTAATAGGATGTTAGATATTTTGAATTCCTGTCATACATTAGCAGTTGATGGCTGCAATGAGCCTGAAGTTGTATGTAGGCAGGTTCTGCCTCAGGTATGGCAGACAAAGAATGCTTTAATGGTTTCTAAATTATCTCCTTGTTTTAGGTAATGTCATAAAATAACTGCACTTTAGTGTTCCATGTAAGGGTTGAATTTATTTTTTTTTATCTTGACAGATAAGACCAGTATTATCTTTTTCCCGTAGTTTTCAGTGGAATTTTTATAATAATTTAATAGATGAGTCCAATGAGAGTTTCTTCCATGGTGATGAGACAATACTGCAAATTCTTAATTTTTATGTGCTATAACCATGATGTTGCCTTAATCATTGTAACACAGAAAATCACAAGTTGTATTTTCTTGCAGTCTCTGACATTAGCACAGTTCTCTTCTTAATGCTTTTAACAAGGTACTTAAATAGTTATTTCTGGTTGCTCTGAATAATACATGGAAATAGGGAATGTTCCAAATAACACTACACAACTACTTCTTGCATGATTGCTAGTGCAAGCCCTGGAAAGAGATCATATTGATGCTATCAATAGCACACCATTGCTATTAAAAAATAAGCTTCAATGCCTGTGAAGAAGGGAAGATGGAGAAAGATGAATGAATTTTTTTTAAAAAAGCATTAACATGCTAAGACTCAAGATGTGCTACACTGTAACCGTCCTCTTGCCTCCATCTGTTTCTTTTTCTTCTCTTCACTTAGAAAACTATTAGCAATTTTCTAATACTACAAGAGCCAATTATAGTTATTGTACAAGGGCTCTGCAGGATGAATGCATTACAGATAAAAACCCTAATCACACCCCTCAAAATCCCATTTTCATCTGCTTATGTGGTATTCACCCACAGCTTGTAAACAATGGATTTCTTTGCTGAGTGAAGGAGACTCAGATTCATCATGATCCTGACAATATTACTTTTTCCCTTGCTCAACTTTAAAGCACGATGCTTTAGGAAGTCTGAAGGAGAGTCTGCTAGGTAAGGTTTAACAGGCCATGTTTAGAAAGGAAAGAAAGGAAGAGAAAGCTAATAAGGGCTTGCAGATGAGAAGTTAGAGGAGTATAAATGAGTAAAATGAAAGAAGAAAAACAACAGAACTTAAAAGCTGTAAAAACAATATATTGCACCTATGTTTAAGCTAGATGTTCAGTTTATAATCTAGGACACTAATACTCATCTCTTCTTGCTGCACAGAAAGACATGAAGATCTGGGCAGTTAAACTGGAGATACTGCCAGTATATAGACCCAATTTCCAAAATTCAACATGTGGCACGAATTCTGTCACAAATATTTATTTTAAACTTGCATTTTATTTATCAGAAACAAACTGTGCACCTTGGAAGGTATTGTGTTTGTAGTGGAGCTGGTAAACCATGTGCTAACAGGACAGTAAGTGTGTGTTCACATCTAGGAACTAGAACTAGCTGAAATGCTTTTCCAACTTTTCAGATTAATTTCTTCTAACAAAACTTCAGATTTTTGATCTTGTTTTATCAACAAGTTTTATGAATATTATAATATATATTTGTAATGAATGGTGAAATGAAGGGTACATTGAAGTCATAGGATATGAATGTGCCATATGAAATGCATGGAGAGATACTGATATCACCATAACATTTTTAAAAAAGGAAAAAAAATCAACCTGAAATATTAATTTTCTTAAGGACTGCAAAATTGTTGTTGACTAAGTAATTACCATTACAAGCAACAGAGGAATTTCATTCAAGAGAATAGTAAGCAATGCCTCCTCAGTAGAAACTGACAATGTTCTACTAGTAAGAGTCAGAGATATCTCTGAATATATTTGCACATAAAGAAAATACATTCTTTGGATACTAGTAAGTAATTATTAGTAAATAAAATGCTAAATTGACAAAGCATTTTATCTCATTGGCAACCGGTTGTAATAATGCTAAACTTCACAACTGAAAACTGAATAGACTGCAGTAGCAAATTTATTGTCATGTAAGGTACTTGTACTTTGATTACCTGCCTCTGTCTATAGATTTTATCTCTATTATTACATTTTAAACATCTGTATGTCACAGAGATTTATTTGGAATCTGATACTGCTTTCACTTGTGTCAAAACAGTGGAGGTTTAAGGGACCACTAGAAAATCCAATGAAATACCACAGCAAATGTTTTTCTTCTAAAAAGGTGCTTGAATAACTATATACTGTTGGTGAAAGCTTATAAAAAAACAAACAAATCTGTCTCAGATTTTATGAGAGAAGGGGAGAGGGGAATTCTGTTGCATTCCCATCATATATAACAAACAAATAACTTTTCAACAATCTATAAAGAAAATAATCAATTCCACTGTGACTTTAATCTTTGGTTTAGTCTTCAATAGACAGTTCATGCAATAGGATAACTGCATTCCTAAATAGCTATGATATGGTTTATAGAATGGCATTTCAGCTCATATCAATGTGATACCTACAAGTAAATACTAAGAATATGCGGCAGGAAGGATTTCTAAGTAAGCTTTTCCTTTCAAATATATCTTTCCAGAATTATATCCAGAGGAAGAAATATTGGATTTTCAATGACATATTCTTTTCTGTTCTTATACATTAAGTTTCTTCAATTGTTCAACATTGTCACTTGACTGAGAAGCAGACATACCAGCCAAGCAAGATCCATGGTTTTGCTGTTAAGGTTCCTGTGGTTTTCTGTATTGACTGTAAGTGTTCACTAAAACAGAATATGAAACCAAGATGGAGAGGAAAATCTTAGGAATGAAGTTGACTGGCAAACTGAAGAAAGAGCTTTCTATTCTTATTAGGTGGAAACAATTAAGTATGATTATCATGAACAACTCAATCAGAATAATGGAGGAAGTCTACCAAGAACATTGACAAAATAAAGCAAAATTGAGAGTTTGAGAAGCTCAAACTGAAATTAAAGAACTAAATATAATGTGAAGTGCCCAGCCTGTGTGTACTCCAGATGAATAAGGAATGCACTGACATGTTTTTCTTTTGCTATAAGATGTGCCTATTGAAAAAAAAGAAAAACAAACAGAAATTAACATGAACAGATCAGACAGAAAGTTTGGATGGATTTCTTAGTGTTCTTTTTGTGTTTTGTGTGAGTAAATCAAATTCATCAGGGTTTATAAAAGGTTAAAGGTGTAAGAGCCAGCAATACTTTCTAGAATACCTTACTCAGCCATTTCTTATCTTGCAGAATACCAAGGCAAACAATACTAGTAGTCCTAATCAGAAATTATCCAACACTAGATTCTTGCTCCAGCTATTTCTCAGTATTGCCTTTTTAATTAATGATTTTTTTTTTTCTCTGACTCATTTAGTTGGGACCATCCTTTTGTGACCAATGTTATATGGACAACACTGAGAAACAGCTGGAACAACAATTTGGGGTCAGACAATTTCTGACTACGTGCTCAATGAAGCAGTGTGAATCCAGGGATGAAGGACAAAAACTTTTTGGGATTTATCACCCTGGTGAAGATGCTCATCCTGATGTTTCTTGGAATGTACTGCATCTACGTCTAAAATACACTGGAAGAAAGACTTCAGGAAATAAGCTAAGGCCATGACAGTGGGCACTTTTTGGAAGCCCTTGCCTGCCGCGTATCACCCACGTGATGGCACTGCATGGGTATCTGAGGTATGTGATGGTGGCCAGAGCATCTGTGGCTTTTCTATACTGTAATGAATTCCTGGACTTCTGCAAAGTGAAACCACAGATTCAAAGTCACCCTCTACCAGATGCTCATCCTAAGCTTGTAGAAGAGTTTGGGCTTGCATCCAAGAAATGCATTCAAATATAGAAATAGCCAAAACAGGAGACTTTATCAGTGCTGAGCGATATTAGGCATCGTAGTTACAGAATGTAATTTCAGTATAAATGCAATGCTAATAGCAGTAAGTAGGTTGTCTCTACATATTCGTTACATTGTATTATCTAACAATGTAATTGTCATTACCAATTACATTGTTGGGGCAAATACCCATTAAATTCAGAGATGGTTATAACGTCTTCAGCGTAAGCCTGTCCCAGCTGCACCAGACTTAGTCAATGAATTCATTAAAGGCATTGGGTATGTATAAGAAAGAGTGAACAGTGTGACATAAAGTGTATCCTGAATTCTTTCTGCACCTGAGTGCAACAACAGTTTGTGTTTTCCTTTTGGTCAGAGTTGATAATTATAACAAATGACACTGAAACCTGTGGGAATGCTGACCCTAAACAGAAAAGTTCCTTAAGTGATTGTCTTAGCAAGGACTTTACGGAAAATAAACTGGATAAATATGGTTAAGCTCACCTCATGAATTCTCCAGCATTTTCCCAGTTGATAATTGGACGTTGTCTTTCTGAGGTATTCTTCACACCACAATCTTATTTATCATTATTACTTGTTTGTCTTAAATAAGAAAGTTGAGATAGTAAAACTCACACAAAATAAGTAAAATAGAAAAACCAGC
>JAVJGJ010000054.1:69004032-69027279 GCA_035590215.1 Microhierax caerulescens | reverse complement strand
GGCTGCTATCTATCCACCCTCCTTGTCATCCCAAGGTTTATGGCCGACAAGCTCCAGCACATCCCCGCTTATTAGTCAGACCGTACTTCGAGACTTGTCCTTCAGGCCTTGTCCCACAGATACTTTCTAGCAAAAACCCTCTAGATGCACACCTGTACACACACACACGTGCAAGGCTGATGTTAGGGTGTGATACACCTAAATCTGGGAAAAGCATCTCATATCTTTATGATAGTAAATTGAAGTTATGTCAGCAGTAACTTAGAAATCTGTTCCCTTTAGCACATGTGAGGAGTTGATACTCCTCAAATGTTTTGGGTTTTTCTGTTTTGTTAAATTTTCTGGCATCTTCCTGTTAACAAGAGAGAAGATACTATCTCTATATGGGTAACAGCAGATTCCTGATCACTGTACCGGAAAAGATGAACAAACCAGAATTTGTGTGGTATTTTTCTGGTATGTGCCTAAACCCAGCACTTCACACAAACAGTCCACAATGTGGGAGCAAGACGTACACTGCAACCCAGTTCTCTCCATTGCTCTTCATCTGTTGGCTTAAGCCTCAAATGAGGCCACACCCTTTATTTGGAGAACATATGAACTCAAATTTTATGTTGCGTAAACTAAGTTTTTTGGCCTGTGTACACTTCTAACCTTTTTTTTTTCTTGTCAACTTTTTTTCTGTGGTCGGCATGGCTGACGGTGCTGGGTAAGTCCTGCCCTAACACACAGGTCAGTGGGATTCCTCCTGTGGGTCACTAGCAGCCGACACATTCTCAAAAACAGTTGTAGCCATGGGGAGAAGTTCCCCACATGTTCATGTAAGATTCAAAGATGTGCAGATTTATCTCATTAACCCCTCTCCCTCATCATTTTGTGAGCCTTTCTGGCCATTGAGCTCCTATGCTGGAACAGCTGTGCAATTGCCCCTTGCCCCAGAGTCCTTGTCCATGTGATCTAGGACATGCCACACAAGCGCCAGGGGGTTTGCTGTACACCTCAGAAGGTATCTGACCCCTGTTCACCCAGGACAAGGAGAGACAGGAGTGGGAGACAAAGACCAAGCCACCAGAGGACACCGTGTGAGTGATCCGCAAACACCTGTTTTCCATTTTGGGGATAAGAACTCTTCCAGGTTGTTTTGCTACTCAGGTGTTGGAAGAACAAACTCTGCTCTTCCACATAGGAATTGAAAGACTCAAAAGGAATTACAGGCCATCTCAGAAATACATGGTGCTTACTTTTTGCAGGTGTAGTCCTCAGACTGATGCTGGATACTTCACTTGCTGCCTGCTTGGGGCCTTAATAAAGCTTAATGAAGCACTTGATGTGCAGACAAAAAAACTTTTGACAAGAGTAAGGACAAGGAATTCACCTGCAGGACAGCCATGGAGGCTAAAACTGTTTCAGTACAGCTCGAAAATCTCACCAATTAATTGCTTAGACATGAGCTAAACGTTAGAATTTAGTGACGTTCTAGATTTGTGGAGATGGTGTATGTTATTTTTCTTCAAGTTTTCTGAACATCATCCATCGTACTGAAGAGCAGTGGATTTAACCTCCTAAGTGGGATCCCTTCTGCTGCACCTACTGCCCTGGACAGTTGGCTGGGCAAGAGAAAAGCCTTACAGGCTCTTCATATTCTTAGGCATGAGCATTTGGGGAGGTTCAAACAAGCGAAAAGTAACATCTCTACACAAGAGAAGAGGCATCAGCAAAATGAGCAAATCTATGCTTTCAGAATAACCATATCAAATCTGTGGAGGCTACACCTTCAGCCTAGCTCCCAAGTACATGAGTCAGTACAGCATGCAGCTATTTGCTCTCCAGTCTAGTGTTTAGATTTCAGAACTGTGGGCACCTCTGTGAAAGCTTCAGGGTCTGGTCAGGTCTGTTTCAGTTTTCTGAGTAAGAACCAGTTTCAAAGCGCAAGCAAGAGCCAGGGGTCTAACAAATGAGGCACCTCTTGATTTTCTGTGAGTAGGTCAGCTCTGCAGTGGTTCACGTTTGTCTGAGTTACAGACCTCAGAAACAGGAGGAGCTGCCCTGCACAAAGATGTACCAATGTAGCTACGTTGGTAACCCCACTATTTACACATTTTCTTATCAACTCACAGTAATTTAGCTTGCCTGTCTAGTTTTACTGCACTAGATTGTAGATTCTAGTTTCTAGCCAAGCTATGCAAGATTTTCCCTGGTAAATCTTCATGTGTTTTCAGTTTATGTTAGGTTTTTTCATTCCTGTACAAATCCGTTGCACTGCACTTTCTCTTCAGGTAACGTTCATACTCAACAGGATGCTGTTTTACTACCCTAAACTAGCCATTCCCTTTCCATCACTTTGCTTGATTTTGAATATTGTTTTAAAAAGTGTGCTCAGTGTTGGAGGCTGAGTAGCCCTTGTGCCAAAAGGTAGCTGTCCTGGTTTGGGCTGGGATGGAGTTACCTTTCTCCTTAGTAGCTGGTGCAGTGCTGCGTTTTGGATTTGGTGTGAGAACAATGCTGACAGGACACTGATGGTTTTGGTTGTTGCTGGGTGATGTTTATACCAAGTCGAGGGCTTTTCTGTTCCTTGGGCCCTGCCAGCGAGAGGGCTGGAGGGGCACGGGAAATGGGGAGGGGGCACAGCCAGGACTGGTGACCTGAACCAGCCAAAGAGACATCGCGCTTTGTATATAAACTTGGGGGGATGCTCGGGGAGGGGAACATTGCTCGGGGACTTGCTGGGCATCAGTCAGCAGGTGGTGAGCAGTTGTACTGTGCATCACCTGTTTTCCTTTGCATTTTATCCTTTTCCCCACCTTTCCATTATAACTGTTGTCATTGTTATTATTATTATTATTGTTTTTTTCCTTTTTATTCTGTTTAGACTATTAAATTGTTCTTATGTCAACCCCTGAGTTTTACATTCCTTTCCAATTCTCCACCCCACCCCTCTGGGTCAGGGGGGAGTGAGCAAGTGGCTGCGTGGTGCTTGGTTGCTGGATGGGGTTAAACCACAACAGTAGCTGGCTAATTTTGATATGTCACTGAAATCTTAAAACAAAGGGCACTAATCTTGTGGCCTACCCAAGCCATAGTTTTTTACTTTGGTGTTTTTCACTTGATTGTATTTGTTGATACTGCAATTGCACCGTACCTTAAAGTCCAGCAGCGCTCACAAGTTGAACAAGTCTTTCTGATCATGAAATCCATCCATGTGTCCCTGGACCTCTCCATCCTAGAGGGAAAGCACAAACAACAGCACTTCTAAGTGCATTTTTGTCTGATCTTCAAGGATAAGCATCTGACCAGGCTTACTGAGCTGCTTCATGGTTCCAGGTCCAAACTGTCAGGCATTTGCAGCAATGATGAAGCACAAGACTTTCCAAAAACTAGGAGCATTGGAAAGCTTGACCTGCCAACGTTAGGGTCAGAGTTGTTAGATATATCAGCCAGTGTCTAGCAGTCTTTTTTTCTTTTTTTTTTTTTTTTTTTTTTAATAGGTGTAATTGTGAAAGCACTTTAGTAAGGAAATCCCTTGCTGACAATTTAAAATGAGTTGCCTTTATATCAGCCAAGGACTTGGTCTCCACCTGCTCACTCTACCTCTTTCCTGCACAGGAGCTTCCCCTCCTGTGCTCCACTGCTTACTCACGACTCTGCAGCAGAGCTCGAAGGCAAGTGCAATGCCTCCAAGCAGCAAGCTTTGCATCAGATCAAATGCTAAGGTGAATTTCTTTGTTTACATGTGCTCAGCCTAACAAGATTGGCATGCAATAACACGGTGCCCAGAGTTTAATTTGAAGTTTGTAGGACAGCTCTCTGGAAAGTAGGTTATTAAGAAGGGCTGTAATTATTGAGTTTAATTACACTGTCATCTGACATTTTTGTGAAGCCAAACTACTTAACAGTAGTTAAGTAGTGCAGCAGCTGAGGAATCGAGTATAGAACTCATAATGACCATTTTGGTGGGTCAGGAACCTGGGACCTGAAATAATCTGGCAGTTGGATAACGCATATGTTGAAGAGGTTGTGTGGTTTGGTGGGAAAATGTGGCATGACACACAGGAGAGCATTCAGGGCAACTGCTTCATTTTGCACGGCTTGAAATTAACCTGCTCACTCTTCTGGCAAAGCAGATTTTCTATCACGCATGAGGAATAGAGCTCCAGAAGGGCTGTTTGTGAAGTCTGGGGGTTGAACAACTGGAAAGGCAGTCTGGAACAATAGCTTCCTCAGGAGGTACTATTTGAGAGTAACCTCATTCTGTCAGCAAGTGCTCATCACAACAGGAGAGCAGAAAAGCCAGCCTCAGTGCTTCCCTCCTGCTTCAAGAAATTATCTATGAGTGATGACTGAACTGGCGCTGACTTTGGTTTTAAAACCATCACAAGGAAGGAGAGGGCCAGAAGAGGAGTTCCTAGAGACCATTCCAGATGTACTGCCCATCACATTGCTGTCCACAGCTGTGGTACCGACATTTGGGAGGGCTGTAATCCAAATCTTGCGCTGTGTCAGTGCAAGCCAGGTGCCCAACCCCTTGAGCTCTACAGCCAGCCTTGCTGTAGGGCCAGGTGCATGGGTGTTTCCTGGACGAGCAGAGCAACATATGGGTCCTCATAGCACAGGGTTCCCACAGGACTGACAACACCAGTGTCTGAAAATAATGGTGATAACTGTGAAAGTGACGTACTGGAAATCTACAGTTCCTGCTTCCTCTTCCTTTCAGAGAAAAACGTGTACCTTTGGTAGAAAAAAATTAAGGTTCAGTCTGGTTTTCACACTATTTTGTTTTCTGTAGAAATGAAAGACAACAGAATGCACTGTGTAACAAGAAGGATAGCTGCTTTGGTTAATCAGAGACCAGAAAGGAGGAAAAGTCAGTGATGTTTCGCTCTGACCTGATTCAGTAGCTCTTACGAAATAAAGGATATGCATTTGACTGCCTGCCGTTCTGGGGAAAAAGTGACCAGTGCAGCTCATCACCAGGCAGGGACTACATGCCACCCTGAACAACAGGATGATGATGAACCACAGGTTCATAGAACCACAGGATAGTTTGGGTTGGAAGGGAACAACTTTCCTGCAATGAGCAGGAACATCTTCAGCTAGATCAGGTTGCTCAGAGCCCCATCCGACCCGACCTTAAATGCTTCCAGGGATCAGGCATCTACGAGCTCTCTGGGCAAAGTGTTTCATCACCCTCGTCCTAAAAAATTTCTTCTTTATCGCTAGTCTAAACCTACACTCTTTTAGTTTAAAACCATTCTGCCTTGAACAACCTCAACTCTCTCAGCCTCTCCTCATTTTTGTGGTCCTCCTCTGGACCCGCTCCAACAGGTTCTTTCCATGAATGGAGTCTTAAAAAAAACCCAAGAGTATTTCTATACCCCCACCATTTGTATCAAGGTGACAAGCCATCACCAGCCAAATCAACGTGTAGGCAGAGTAAGAAACGCCGTTGCAGCTCTTGAGCACTTTGGATGGCAGCCAACAACCACCTACTGTCCTGTGGAGGGGGCTAATGCAACCCCAGTATCAACAAGGGGGTAAATTGTAAGGATTGGCAGCGAGGTTTAGCTATCCACCAACAGAAAAAATGTATTTCCTAAGAGACCCAAGGTACGAGCACGAAGCAGGAAAGACTTTTGTCTTCTGACAACAGCTTCACACCCGAGACCTCTGTAGGCTTTTCACAATGTATTTGACTGTACCGTGACTTGCCAAGGTGTGCATTTAAGAACGAGGAGGATACACCAGTGACTTGATTAGGGAGACTTCCAGGGGTGTCTCCAAAGTGTGACCAGCCCTCTCTGCCTTATTCACTCCAGTAATTCTGCTGATTTAAGAGGGTCATCCACAATGTCTGGAAGGAAAGTGAGGGGAAAACAAATTTGTATCCACTGAAGTTTGGTTCCTCAGTTAAAAAATGCTTCCTCTGTGAAAAATACAGCAACTATGTACAGCCCCTGCTACTTCTCTCTGATGAGTGTTGGGGCAGAAGACAGGAGAGAGGGTGGAGAAGAATCTACAGAGTTTTCATCACCACTTTGTGCCCTGCTAGGTTTAATACAAGATACAGGAATGTCAAGTACCACGGAACAGGGTTCTTATCAGGTACAAACACTTTTACTTTCAATTGACTTCATTAGACTTAGAATACCGAGAAGAGTTTAGAAATATTAGGAAAACCACTTAGCTTATGTAATTCTTGTAGACATGTGATTCTCTCTTCTCAAGAGGATCACATTTAGCTCTCCAAGCACCGTGATGTTAATTCAGAGGCAGTTGCAGTCACAGCCCCTTCTGAGATCAACCACTGTTGCGCTCCTGAAGGGACACTCTGGTCCAGAGGAGCTGTTTCCCTGTACATATGCAGATGTGTCACAAGGTTGTAGAATCTCCTGTGATAGCTCAGAGATACAGCAGAAGCAGGGTCCCACAGACCTGTCACAAGTAGTAGTGGTTCATCCTTGACAATCAGAAACTGATCAATCGGACAAATCAGACAACCCCCTACTCAACAGTGTGAGCAGAGCAGCCGTTTCCAAACACTGATTCTTGGAGAGCAATACGAGGATACACACCAAAACCTGATACCATAGTGCTTTATAATACCTCAGGGTTTTAAAAGGGAGTGTCTTCTCTAAGTCCTCACAATCAGATTTGCCTGTGGATCTTCCAGAAACCCTGGCCATGACCAGGTATCTCATGATTGTAGGAATCAGACACGCCAGAAACAGTAGAGGACTTGAAATTATCAGATCAAAGGATCAACACAAGCTCTACAGCTACTAGATAGGTAATAATTTACACAGAGATTGTTCTCTGCCACCAGAAAACCAGGGTCTGATCATGACTTGGGTCTAGATTTCAAGCCGTGGAAAGCCTGGAAGTTTTTGGTAGTTTCTGACTGGCAGAGGAAAGCCAGGACCTTGGGAGGGTTGCAAGGAAATAGTAGCCTGTCAAAGAGACACGAGTGGTGTTTCCAGACAATATCAGGGGAATGAAGAGTTAAGCAGTTCACGTTGGCCCTAAATCGGTTGCTGTCCTCAAATAGAATGGATATGAAATGCCAAATAAAAAAAAAAATTAAAGAAAGGAAAACAGAACTAAAAAATAGAACGTAATACACACAGTGTCCTTGGAGCATTGACTCTTCAGATATGGGTTCCCAGAAGTGAGGCTTGCTTTGAAAAGTCAGTACAACCCAGTTTGTGCAATGACAAGCTCAATTCACACAGTTCCTCCAGGATAAAGAGATTTGGAAGTGCTGAATATAAAGAATTTGGATACTGAGGTTGTTTCATACAATCCTAGGTTAAGCAATGACTGGATTTATTCACCTGCTTTAGAGACATCCTGATTGGTGATAAAAGAAGGGGAAATGCACAGACAGGGAATGAGAGAGAAAATGCAATGAACTGTTAAGGCAAGAGGCAGAGTAAAAGCAGGTGGTATAGTTACTCAGCTCCAGCCACCTTGTCCTTCCCAGACCTTACTGAAGAGCAAAGCTGAGCTTTTACCATGAGTCAGAATAGAGCACAGAGACCTCCGTCAACCCCACTTCCTTTCTCTACCTCTGGCTGTCCCCCTGTGCCAGCACCAGCAGGGTCCTCCATGCTAAAGAGGACCAAGGCATTCCATACCGCCTCTCCACTTCTCCACTGTGAGCTTTTGGACATGTGCTAGCCTGAATGCAAAACTAAAATTTGTCTTTGTTATAGCAAAACATGGGAACTGAGAGCAGCAGAAGCCCATGCTCCACTTGCTTTAGCAATGTGAAGACTGCAGCTACTGCAGAAGACTCCTGCTGCAAATAAGCCAGGGGACTGTCTCTCAGAAAGACAAACAGATGCCTCCCTGCCTCCTGCAGCATAGAAGCAATCTGGAACACCTGCCCTAGAGGTGAATATCTCAACAGCAAACCAGCAGCTGTTTAACAAGATGTTTCTACCATACATCGCCTTTGTAACCGTGCCCCAATGTGATACGCACCACCTTCTTCTGATGTCAAAGGGAAACAAGGCTGGCAGGAAAGAAAGGTTCACTTAGTCATTTCCTCCCAGCAAAAAGTGGGTAGCACTGCTATGATTCCATCATAGTTTTATGGAAGAAAATTAATATTACGATCACCTAACTCAGGACTATTAGAGGAGGCTAAACAGGATTGCAACTGTATTATTTTATCTCCAAGAATATCCCGTCACTTTCCTAGAACCGTTTTCACTTGGCAGGAATAGCAAAGGTCTTCCTGTCCCTGTGTCCTTAATGACTGTCACCACAAGGTAAGATAGGGAGCACAACGAAACAGCTGAGCGAGGTCTGTTGTTAGGGTATGAATGCCAGATACATTTTCACCATGCAAACACACCGTTATTCAACAAGACTTGTCAGTCATGTTGTGTGTTTCTGCACCTCTCCAGAACACTGACGAGGCACCACTGCTTACCAGGTAGAACCTGCCCCGCATTAACTTTTGCGAGGGAGGTAAAGAATTTAATTTCTGTCCGTGGTGAAAAATGAGGCAAAGACATCAATCTGGACTTGGAGCGCTTCTATGCCTGCTTCTCTTCAAACTTCCCCAGTTTCTGTTTGTTGACACTCCACATCAACATAGTTATTTGCAAGATTCAGACTCAGAATTTGTATAAAATGCAAGGAATTAACTTCTCCTCCACAAAATCGGATGCTGGAGGACTGGGATTTCAGAGGTTTTAAAAGAAAAAGATGCCATGCAGGTTGGTGGAATTGGCTTTCTTTTCTGCCTATCAGTAGATGATCTTGGTTATTACCTGCCTAAACAGAAATGGAATCTGAATCACAGCAAAGGCATTCTTTTCTTTGTATACCCTTAAGCTGAGACTATTTAAAAAATGAAGGGTTTGCAATCCCGTGGTGTATTTTTAAGCCTGGGTACCTCAAATACTACTTGAAACTGCTGGGTGCAGAAAGTTTCTGCTCTGGAGAAAACCAAACTGTTCATGTATCATTCGTTTGCACTGTGCGTGTGAGTTGAACGTGAGAAGCAGATACAGACAGTAATGTACATTGTCAAAGGCTGAAAAAACCCATAGCATTGTTTTGAAGTCACTGTAGTTGCCCTTCTGGTTATCGTTCTGTTTTGGCAGTTTTGGCCATCTGTTTACTTCCTTGAACTGTCAAGTGAATAATAAATCCATAGGATTGCTCTTTCTACAATAATGACATGGTACTTTCATGAGCATTTGCCCCTCCCAGGTCTCAACGTCTATTACAGTTATCAGTATTGTTCCCATCCTACGAGTGTGGGGGAAAACCCTGAGCACAGAGAGATGCAGGAACTTGCGAAATATCATCCTATGCACGTAGCAAACGTGTCGCACAGCCCCAGGCAACCCTTCGAGCCACCAGAACATGGGAATTACTACTGAACATTTAATTTGCTGTCCCTGAAATACAGAGAGTCAGGAAAGAGGATCTGTCTTTGATAGTCTCTTTCTGTTGGAAGGTCTGGAGTTGAAGGACCCAGAAAGCAGTTATTAAACCATTTTGGTGAAGCGGTTTGGGATGCAAACAAAGCGGAATGTAGTATGCAAAGCAGGACCCACCTGTTAAAGGAAGGTCAAACGTCATGAAAAGTTCAAAGCCCATGTCTTAATTCTTATTACTTGTGGATATGCAAATACATTTGTGTAGGCAAGAAAGGTTTGCCATAAATGAGTGCTCCAAAGGCACTCACAGAGGGCTGTTTTCTACCTCATCCTGTTCTTCCTTCCCCGACACCTCCAACAGGGATTCAACCTAAATGGGTCACGAATTGACAGACTTTGATGTGGATGTAAACACTTCATCTTCTTCTCTACAAAGTCTGCTGGTTAATATTTATGGGGGTTGAAGAATATTAAGTTATTTGAGAAGGAACATATACATTCTCACAAATAGAGGGGAGGAATGGAGGGGGAGAGACTGTCAGAGTTTACAAAGACATCAGACTATGAAGGGCCTAGGTGAAGACATTAGATGGAAAAGGAGCCAGTTATTTACAAAAGGATCCCGCTCGTTTTAATGAACATATTTCATGAAAGTTTAATACTGTCTTATCTTGTGCCTCTTAAATCCCAGGCTCCTGGAACAAGGTGATTACATTGGAATCTCCACTCTCCTTGTTCACCCAGCATTGCTGTTAAAAGCATTAACCCCAACAACTCACAGGGAAAGCAGAGAGCTTTCAGATGTAGAGCTCCAAAACTTTTGATTTATGCAAGCTTCTTGATTTTAGAAAGCTTTGCTTCATCTGAGAAAGTGCTGACTCTGGGCTTCTGATGGAGCCCTGACTGACATGATGAATCATAAAGCTCATCAGAGTTCTGGGATTTTTTTCTCCAAAACCACAGTGAACAGAGCAGGCAGAGAGTGTAATTGTTACATTGCCTTAGCCTGGCACAGAGCAGAGACCAGGCAACAGGAGCTCCACGTTCACTAGAAGAGGGAAGCTCTAAGTCTTGCATCCATCTTCCCCTCAGCCCTTTTGCACTCTGCAACCCTATTGATATCCCCACATTCCGCACATTTCTCAAGTACTGTAAGGTGGGGTGTTTGCTATCGGTCTTCCATTTTACCACGCTGTTCATGCACAGGGGTTGTTTTCCTCCTTCTCTGCCATTCGAATAGGAGATGTTATTGTGCCTAATGCTCCTCCTGCCACATCTGACTGCGTGAAGCCCATCATTCCCTAGTGCAGTAGTTTGTGCTGGGCATATTCCCATGTGTTTTCTCCTGCCAAACAGCTGTTTTGCCTTTCCCATCACCTTTGTCCTCAGCCCTCCTCAGTTGTGCAGATGAAGATGGGGAAGAGCTGTCTAATTAAACGCTAATGTGACAGCATATACAGTTGTCAGTTGGTGAGGTGTGCCATGGACATGTGCCTTAGTGCACAGGCCGTTCCCAGCAGCAGCTGCTGAGTACAAGTCTGAGATGATCGGCACTACAGATAGCTGTGGAAGGTATCAGGAAATACAGAAATGACAGAAAAGCAATTTGAGGTCTGGGAAGGCGAAAGTAATCCAACTGATGTGCTTAGTTTGATTGCCTCCTTTGCCATCAGCTTCAGGTGCCTGCACCTACAGACGTTGTGGCTCTAGCCCAGTGCGCCCATAACTTATCTGCCCACAAGGCCAACTGGGTTCATGAATTGCAAGGTGGAAGGCAGGCTCAAGATCCATTAAGGGAAAAAAGGAGGCTGAACTTGGGCTTCTTCACATCTTGGGGTACCCCTCACGCCCAAGATAGAGTATAACTTTGGAAAGGTGGGGGTACAGGTACTATGTAGTGCTTTATTTTGAGGGACAGAAGGTCATAGCCGCTCTCCTCTAAAAGGATGCTCCATTTAGGCTCTCTTACTTGGAGGTGGGAACATCCTGGCAGCACCAAAATCCTACCTCGCTTACAGGTAGTAGCTAAGAGCTACCAGAGCTAGTAGCAAAGAACTAGATCCTCAGGTAGCATAGCCACAATGACCACTTACAGAACATCCATCACCAACAGGCCCTAATCCTTTGGGATGAGCTAAGAGGACTTCTGACAGTAAGTAATGCCTAGCAGAACTGGGAGAGTTTGGAATCACATGAGTTACTTTGTGTTCTGATCTCCAGGGGCTGGCAGCAGGATACACAATGTGGTTTGCAATAACTCTACAAGGACCTGGCACAAGTACCAATTTCTTCTGCAGAGAGCCCTTATGTAGTGAATGTGCCTACTTTGTCACAATTTCCACCTGAGAACAACATGTGGCTTTTGAACGGTGCTGACCTGCAGAGCTGCCCAAAACTGAACAGTCCTGGTTCAGTTTCTAAGGAACACGCAGTCATGCAGATGGGTACGTTGGGCAGGCTGGATGGTTCCCCTGTTATAAGGCAGCTTCAAGTGAGAACAGTGTCTAAAATGGGGCTATTTGTGCTGCCTTGGGAGGAAAGAAATCTTTTCCTTTAGCTCTGTGGTGCATGTAACACTGGAAGTTGGTAGAGAGACAATTCTTTCCCTTGTGCATAAAAATGCCCTCAAGACCTCAGAGCAGCTCTGCTACCTGTAACTTGCTGGTACCCATTCTTTACCAGGTGTTCAAACAAAACACCTGGAGTGATGAAAGCCAAGGCCCCCTACATCCTTTGCTCAGAAGTGTCTGCAGCCTCCCCAGCTAAACCGGAATTTCTGCTGCTCCTCAGTATGGACCATTTGAAATGTTTTCCATACTGACTCTCTAAGAACATAACATGCTTTGGCATGAAGCTGCTCACGCCCTTCAGGATAAGGCACTCTCTCTCTGTTACTCAAGTAGTAAGTACTTCCCGGCATGTTTTGAAATTCAGGGCTTGCTTGCGAGCCAATAGTTTTGCCTGAACTGCTTCCTAAGAGTATACTTGAAGAAGGTGGAAACTTTAAAACGCTTTGCAGCAGAACTCCTCCCTTGCACCCGTTTTCCTCCCAGGAGAAACAGTTTACTTGTGACTTTGGCCAGCATCAGGTTATCAGCTTTGCTCTCCTGAGCCCCACTGGCTGCAACACCAAGCAAGAGTTGACTTCACTTCTGCAGAAAAGGAAATGCATAAATGGAGCTCACCACCCTCTTACAGAGCAAGCCAGACCCACAGCCTGCTGGCCAGCTCAGAGTCACAGGGGCTCTTCAGGATTGTGCAAGTGATTAGAAGACCACAGGAGTCCTTAGTCTTGGAGCGGGTCTTCAGCATCCCACAGTGGTACTACTGCATTAGAGAGACCAGAGCTCACTAACATCATGGTCAGCTTCTCAGGGATGATGTGCAGGACATGGGAGCCCAGGACCACTTCCTGGGGCTGGACCCTGGCTGAGCTTTGGTCAAATGGACATTCAAGCTTCTTCCTCATACTCTAATTTCTGTGTAAGGAAGATAATCTCAGCAGGCAAGCAGGGAGCCTTGGTGGGCTCCAGAAGCCTGTATCATTGCTAATGCTCCATCAGAGACCTGATTGCATGGGGCAGCGCAGCTTCTCTGAGGCCATCAGGAAGAACAGGATTTGGGTTGCTTTTACCTGTTTTCCCAGAAAAATCTCTATATTATACAAACTTTACGTTAAGGCATTAAAGGATAAAAAGCTAATCTTAGCTTACGCTGAGGAGCCTTAAGGTAGAATGGAAATGCTTATGACACTGAAAACCAACACTTCCAGAATCAGAAGGCTTTCTACTGCAGTAAGGATATACAGAAGAGAAGCTAAAATAAATGAAGCAGCTCTGGCTATGGAGCATTTCCCAGCTGGCTACGTACCTACTAAGGGTCACTGAGAGGGAAACAGTTATTTTGCTCCTGAGAAGTACCAGGCAACAGTACTGATGATGCTGTTTTAAAGGTGCTCTCCAGCTCAGACCAGACTCTTCCCATGGAACATTCAGCATAGTTTCTCCAAGGAAAATACATTCACCATATCAAATCCTTTTCATCAGCCCACTCAGTGGGAAGTTGCCTTCTCAACCATACCCTGCTCCACTCCTTGTTTTTCAAAACTCTCTTCTAAATGGAGACTCCTCACAACTCACTCTCCTGTCTGGAGGGCTCCTGGGAGGGCTGGATGATCCTCCCCCCATTGCTCAGTTGTTTACCTCGTCTGGAAGTAAAGCAATTACCCCTGGCTGGGCCAAGCCCAGTGGTTCCTCCTGGGCCAATTGTTTTGTGATGGGTCTTGTCTGCAAACACCACACGACTTCCCTGCTGTAAGATCATCTCTGCTCAGAAAGGGGTGATACGTACTTTGAAGAACAGACGTGAGGCTAAATTGTGCGATCCCCAAGCCGTCGTGGAAAAAACAGAGTTTCATTAACACATCTGACCCATAGGGATATCGTCTTGTGATTGAAAGGCAGGCAAGACAAAGTGCAGATGTTATTTTCTTGTAGTATTTATTTGTGATTTTCCAATGACAGGTAGAAAATCACTTGTCTTGGCTTTTCACCCTTACGGCAGAACTGCCTTTCCATTGTCAGTTGGATGTTTGTGATTTGCTGAATGGACATTGCCTTACACATTTGTCTTTTCCTGCCTTCATAATTAATTTGTTGACACAGGCTAGATTGGGCAGGGGCACGTTTTGAATGTTTGGCACCTAGCTTTGATCTAGCAAGCTACCTGAAAATATGCACTGCATGAAATTTCTAAGCAGTCTCTCTGAAACAGAGTTAACATGGCTATGGTGGCACAAAAACTTTATGACCCTATTGGTACTAAGAATATGCCTCTTCCAGTCAGTGTCGATTTGTTTACTCAGGAAACAAGAAGTTGTCATGAATGTGGCCATTTCTGTCGTTCCACATAGATTAAAGGGAAGATTTTTAGAAGTGATTGGTGATTTTGTTTGCAGAACATGAAGCAATGTAAAGACTGATTTTCTTTTAATTAAAGAATGAAATGCCAGCCTCTGGAGAACCAGGTCCTTTGAAATTGAAAGACTGACACATGAATGACTTCTGAGAAAGGTGAGCTGACCATGCTAGCGATACCGGAGCTGAAATCTCAAGCCACTTATATCACCATTATTTGTTGTGCTCTGCAGTTCAGATTTGTCAAGTCCATTTTTATAGGCTCTGTAAAATTTTTCAGTCAGCAAATGGCATCATTCTATAATCCCAGACCAGACAAACAGCTCCCTCGTAAATGTATTTATAAAGTATTTTTACGTGCAAATACTTATTTCTGCAGACAAACAAGAAAATGCCACAGTACTTTAGCAGCTGCAGAGCAGCTTGGAAGGGTGGCTTCCAGGACAGGAGATGCCAAGACTGAGAGCAAGGCAGGGGAACTTGCTTCCAGAGCTGTTCATCTCCCTCCACTATGTCCCATTGTATAAGAAATTGAAACTTAAGTCTATGAGCAGCAAGGATCTCAGATTCACAGTAGTGCTAAGGACACCACTGAGCCAAGGTGGGTCTGTAAGTGCATTGCCAACCCAGCATAAGTCGTTTTTGTATTGCTTATGGCAACACAGAAACTCAGGAGTGCTTGCTTCCTTGCTGTGTGAAGGTACCTGCTTACTAGGAGGTAGGAAAAGTGATAAATTACATTGTGGTTTTGACAGCTGCAGAAGACTAGCAAGGTCCTCAGTTGTTTCTGGGGCACAGCTGGGGCTGAGCTGTTGTATGGGTGCAGAGTCGTGACCATATATTGCCAATCACCAGCCAACGTGGCTGACATAATTGCGTCTGCTATTGCCATGCTTCAGCTCTCCCACTCACAGGTTGCAGGCTATATAAACTCTACAGGATCACCACAGCTATACTTCATACAATCACAGATTTATTCCTTGCTGGATAACTCCACTGCAGGTTCCCCCCACTCCCCCACCCCCACCCCCTTTAACACTGACCTTGCGTTGTTCTGGTTGATCTTTCATCATCGCTGTGTCATCACTTACTGCCAAAGATAAGCAGCCAGATGACTCCAGCAGCTGACTTTTTATCCCCACCCAAAGAGAAGGAAGAAAAATGCATGCCTTTTGGGGTTTATTCTCATAGTCTGGAGCTGTGCAATGCTCTCTAAGAGCAACGTGTCTGAACAGAAGGGATATGGGAGAGAGAACTTAGGGGAGGAGAGGAGGGTGTGATTGCAGGAATTGCCTAAGTAGGCAAACATCTATGAAGGTTTGGAGACACCATACATACGAGAAGTATGGATGAAGTAGAGGGAAAGAAACCCTTTATGCGAAAGGGTGTACAAAGTGCAGCCTTTGGCAGAACCCTTCAGTAAAAGCCTTGCATGTTTGTGGCTGAGGGTGCAAGAGTACATCAACAGAGGTGTCTGTAGCAGTTGTGGATAGCTGTGCTCAAAGCTCCGATAATTGCAGGGTCGAAAATGCAAAGTGTAGAATTAATAGTCTACATAGCTGTCAGTCTCTTCAAATGTTTATGGCACTGTTGTCTCAAAAGCTGCAAAATCTCTGGCAGTAGACATGGAAATCTTTGTGTACGTACCTGAGGCAGCATCATGGGTCTGTTTACAGAGGATTTAGACTGTACCTGTGCCTGGTATTTGCTGGTTTCTGAGCTGAGCATAACAATAAGCTATAATGAACTAAACAGCTGGATATCTTATAAATTTCAATGACAACTACCATCACTTTCTTGATCTCAGAACCCGTCATAAAGCAGAGGCAGCTAGACTGATTTATAGCAGCTGAAGATTTGCCCTGGGAACTGAGCCCTACTGGTACCTTTCCATTGATCATGCTTCAGAGAAAGGATCAGAAACTGAAGATAAATCTCTCCAGGACTGTTTGAACCAGTACATGCTAACCCTCCGAAATCTGTAGTATGAAGTCCCTGTTTTTTGTTGGTAACTCTGTAACTGGAGTTTATGTTTTCCCTTTGCCTTTAGACTAAAACATACTCAAATTTTCATCAGTTTTCCTGATTTTCTTCTTTTTTATGCTCTGCACATGACCAAGGCAGCTCAAACACTTGGCACTTGGATCTTCTGTCACTTCCCATTGATCTGTCTGTAACCACACATTTTTAGTGTTGTTTATCAAGGTGCAGAAATACCAGTAGCCTATGACTCTTTGCATGCTTTTCCTAACCCTTACCATTGTTTGCTAAGCAGTATTCATAGATCACTGACCACTTAGATAACCTGGACTACCAGTTTATTAATGTGTACACTCTTCACTTCTCACTCAGTACGTTAGGAGTAAGTATTTTTGGAAGTGAGCCGGAGAAGCTGTATAGCAAATTTCTGGTGTCCCCCTTTTAATGGATACAACTGTATCCCTGTTGCTACAGTGGAGAAGAAATACCGAACTTAGATTTGGGTGTTTGAGGTTTATGATTTGAATGATACCAAAAGAAAAGTTTCATTTGGTTTGATTTTCAATTTTGTAATGAAAAAAGAAAATCTATTTTCTATTAAAATCTATTTAAAAGAAAAGCTACTGATTCTTTTTGTTTGCATTGCATCAGCCAGTTGTGTGATAGCATGGAAGCGTACCTGTGGAAGCAGCGTGTCTGTACAGCTGAAGCAAGTGCCGAGAGGTAAGCAAGCACTGCTTTACCCATAAAGAGTCCATTTTGGATAGGAAGAGATAGGAAGAACCTAAAAACTGCTTAGTAATCATAGATGCAATGTCTTGTGTGCACTTAGATGTGTGTAAATTGAACAGAAGAATAAAATAGATGCTGATGGCTCACCATTATACTCAAACACATTTTTTTTGGTACTAAAAACTTTTATGTATGTGTTCGAAGTAAAAACTGAATAAAACAGGATCTCCAAGAGTACTTCATTGCTGCCAAAGGCTTGGGATCCCAAAAGAAGCTGTAAGATTTTTCAAGCACAGGTTGCTTTGCAGTGAATGCTCTCTAAAAGCATTGGCTTTCAAGCCTTTGCCCAAATATTACACACAAATTCTTTACACATTTTTTCCTGAGTGCCAATGGACTTTGTAAAGCAGAAAGAAATTAGAAATCTCTCCGTGATATATTTGTGCTTATCTCAACTGATCTCCACCTACTCTTGAATTTTGCACTCTGCAGATTGGCAGAAGAAGCTATAAAAAGAAGTAGCCACTCCAGACCGAAGGCTTCTGCTTCCCATCTCACCTTGTTAGAGCTGGGTGTAGGGAGGATGGGAGAGATCTATAGTCACTAACGGCACATTAAATCATCCTATTAGGCTAAAGTGTAGAAACCTGACCTGTTACACTTTTATGTTTATTATGGCCATCCTTAGGCCTGGAAGGCTGATATGTGAGCTGCAGAAATACCAGCCTAAGAGCTGTAACAAAGTGTAGCAAAGAAAGAGGCTTCCCAACAAACATGACAACTTCTGTAAAGAAGGCTTGGGCTCCTGTTTGGATGCCAACATCATAACTGAGCACTCTGAATGGTGGCTTCTTGGTATTGATCTACAGGTGGCATTAGAAATGTCCGAAAATCTCCCTATCAAGCCTGCTGTTTTTGTATGGTGTTGATCAATAGTCATGACCAGTGTTCTTCTCTGCTGTGATTTATGTAAAAAATCACAAAACGACTACAGCACAGCTACTGCCTGCCGCCAAGATGCAAAGGCAGAAAAACTTGGCACCAGCTCTGTGTGGCAGGATAAATGCCTGCCATTGATCCTAACGTGAAGAGAAAGGGAGACTCCTAAAGCTTTCTAGGCCACCGTCATGTCCAGTTCCCATTGCTACTAATGGAAGAAAGAATATCTGAACGCTGTATTTGGCACTGAAAATCTTAACAAATAAGCACTTCAACCTTAGAAGGCATATCTAATCTAAACTGTCTTCCAATTGCACTGCGGCAGTATGCCTGACTAATTGGCGGGTTTCCATGTCGTTTGCATTTTTTGTAAAGATACATCACCGCTTTTTCACCCTCCATGCTTCTGAAGCTTTGCAAGGATCTTGTCTTAAAAGAATTTGCACGGAAAAACTAAACCTTCCCAAATCAATGTCATTCATTTTCCAAGTGCTGCAGCAATATCAATGAGTGTGGCCTAGCAGTTGTTGCTGAGGCACACTTGTTCTTGGAAAAGTAGAAGTGTTTCTGTAGTTGAAGATGGCCTGTGTGTTATTGGTGGCACTAAAACAGCACCTAAAGGCCCCAAGCAGAACTCGTGGCCCTGGCTTGTTCTGATCCGTGTTGCTCTAAGTAGGATGGGAAAAAGATGTTCTAGCTTGTGAACATTGCTGAGAGGACAGCTCTCCCTCCCTGTTATGCATCAGGCTGTAATTGAGTTATTTGCCATTTCCATTCAAAAATGTCCTATTTTTTCATTTGGACCAGACATTAAGTTCCAGAAATAGATTCTTTTTATACATTTCTCTGCTTTGTTAAATCAAGGTCAGTACAGGGTCAGTACAGCTGATGAAGGTACTCTTCCACAGCAATCATGTTTGCTGTGGAAAAAAAAACCAGCCTCCTTTTTGGTAAGTGCAACAGGCAGATTCCTGTAGGTATCTCATCTTAATGGATTTTCTGCAGCCCCTGAATGTTATCTGATGTGTCCTTGATGTGACCTCTCCAGTTTTTGTACAAACTTTTTAATTAAAGCACAGATACCCCGAGAGCAGCACTCAAACCTGATCTCAGAGTGCCTTGCGTAGAGACCGGTGCAACCTGTGCCCCGTGGGTCCCATCAAGGATAACACTTCACAGCTGTCTTCTGGCAGAAAGTGGTGGGGGAAGAAGCCACAGCCGTCCAAGAAAGCAGAGGTCGGGAACACCTGTGGTGTGATCTGCTCATCCTAGGGGATCATAACCTTGAGAACTTCTGCCCACTAATAGAAGGAAGGGAAAAAAGTTACTTCAATGCATGGCCACCTTTGTGATGGCATGGATGTGGGCTGCAGCACACACTCACTGAAGAAGGGTATGAACAAGAGCTCCCTGTGGGCTCCAAGCTCTCTAGCGGAATGGGGGCTCAGTCGGGACAAGACCCTGCCCTGGCTGATCCGGTCCAACCCTGCAGCGCGGAGCAGAAATTCCCCTGACTCCTGCCTGCCGTACCCTAGTGCAGCTTTGAGCTTTGGGTGACACATAGGGATCTATAAACGCCATCTGTGGCTTTCAGTCATATGGCATGGGGCCTGAAACCTTACATGACTACAGGGAAAGGCTGGTGAGGCTAAAACGCTTCTACATCAGCAGGGCCCCAGCCATGCAGCATATTGTAGCAACACAGCAGTTTATCTCTTTCCCATGTCAGTTTTAACTTCTTAATTTCTGTGGCCACACACAAGTCTCTGGCTATAGCCTCAAATTCAGCCCAGTTCTCTTAATCAGAATGGGCCCTTTCAATGCCAGGCTTTTGAAAACTCTGGGCATGCTCCAGTCATCAAGATAAACACTGTGAAGTGAGGTTCACAGAAACCTGTCCTTGGTTTGGGTCCTTCTCCTTCTCCAGTGACAATGACCAAGGACTGGTGGCCGCAGCTCCAGGTGGAAGAAGTCTGCGTGTTCCTCTCCTTATCTCAATGGGCGACTGCGTAACATACTTGTGGTGAATGCTAAACACACGCTGTCCTACCCTTGCTTCCTGAAAGCATAAATTCTGCAAACTGCAGCATAAGCATTCTTCTGACTTCTCCTGGTAATTGGTTTAATGGATACTAAGAGCTGGAGAAGCAATGTAGCCTGCACAATTTATTGCTATAGCTAATTACAGAGTATAGACGTGCAGCATGTTACAACAAAAGAAACATATACAAGTGCACACATGTACAAAGCATCTCTAAGTCCTTTGTCTAATGAAAGCTCCAAATGAAATTTCCTGAAGCACTTCTACTCAAAGTCTTTGAAAGAACAGTCCGACCTTCATATAGTTAATATCCTCACACAGTAACACAGCCAGCTTAAAAGTATTTGGCTAGGTGTCAGCACTTACATTTCAATACTCTGAACTTTTTGAGCCATAAATTCCAACATGCTTTAAACAAGGTGGAAAATTAACATTCTAATTGCTTAGTGTAGGAAAGAGGGCACCTTTGGCCACAGCTTGGTACAAAAGAGTCAGCATTTGTTATACCAGTCAGAAATTATCCATCTTTCTCACGTCTCGCTCACACACAGGATGTGTTTCCTAATGGTATCAAGCTTGCCTTCCTGCACCAGAGTGCTCCGCAAACACCCATTTCATCTTGGTGCATTTCTTGACCACAGCCTGATGTTATAAATTAGCTTTGAAGTTAAACAATTTCTTCCCTGACATCAACTGTTCCAAAACACATAGAATTAGTCAAATTAATTAGTCAAATTAGCAACAGGCAAAATGATTGCACTAAGATGCAGAAGCCGTTTATGGACCAGATCCCAAGCTCAATTAACTTAGCAAATGCTTTAGCATTTACTTCCATGCCTCGATCCATCCCTGCGTTCTGTTTAGGACCAGTTTCCCCTCTGGGCTTTGCCTTGCTGCCTCAACAGCTGCGCAGAAAGGAGGGTCCCAGCCTCAGAGGGATGCATGCTGAGCCTTTCCAGGGGAGCTGCAAGAAGTATTCCTCTGTGCCCACAGATGAACCTGCAGGAGAAGATGCATTTGAGAAGGAGATCAGGGCTGAGAAAGGGAAGTGGTGGCTGCTGGTGGCCAAGGGTGGCTTGCCTGCCAAATTCTGCTCATCTTATTGGGGTGAGGGTGTTGGGGTCTGCAGCGGGTCTGCAGACAAGTTAGTTGACTTCAAAGACTTAGTTGTGTACCTTTAAGACAGCCACAAATTGTCAGGTATGTAAACAGGATGTGAAGAACTGGAACTTAGATCCGTAGCATACAGGCACCTACAGCAACAGCAAATAGCAAGCAAGAAGAACACAGAAAGCCTATCAGGGTCTGACACATGTACTGTCCAAGATATATAAATAATTTGTATAAACTATAAATGCCATTTTGCCATTTTGTCCTAACCCAGCCACGCAGACATAGTGTTTTTTCAGTCCGCCTCGACTTAGGTCACCACACATGTCACTTAACTTGGCAGGTCTGTGGGAGTGTGATATAGTCAATCTGCCAGGCCTCCCCATATTATATTTCAGACATCATCCTCCATGCCAAAGATGCTTTAACTGCTTGGCTTTATTAATTATAGTGCATATTTCACATTCATGGATTACCTGTGCAATAGTGTCCATGGTTAAGTCCACCCCTCGATTTCAGGCCCATCTTTATGTTGCATCTTGTCCTTGATGACCTGAAGTGTCATGGGCCCACCGAGCTATAAATAATTCACCTTTACGTTGCCAGTCCAAATCTACTTGAGCCACTTCAATCTTGGCTGCTTGATCTACTTTCTGGTTCTATTGATGTTCTTCAGTGGCCCAACTCTTGGGTACATGGCATACTTCACAACCAGGTTCTCCACCAGGGCAACAATATCTTGCCATAATGTGGCTGCCCACGTGGGTTTACCTCTGTGCTGCCAATTGCCATTCATGTACCTGTGCCTCAAAGGTCAAGGTAGATTTTCCATCCTACTTCCTCATGTCCTATCTGTGGTCCCACAGGTAAAATCACAGGGTACCCTGTAGTGTGTACTTTCTATATCCTCTCTCTTGAGCAAAAGAATGCTTACTGTGAATAGCTGAGATACTGGTCCATACAGGTAGGGAATAGGACCTATCCTCTTTTTGTTGCTGGAACTCCTGGAATACTTTTCCCCACTTTTCAGATAGTTTTATGCAGCTGAGACACAAGTCTGTAGGGAGGAAGAGAGATGGTCTTCGTATTGCTGGAGTTGGCGAGTGTCCTAGTTTCAGCTGGGATAGAGTTTATTTTCTTCTTAGTAGGTGGTGCAGTGATGTGTTTTGGATGTGGTGTGAGAACAATGCTGATAGGATACTGATGTTTTTAGTTGTTATTGGATAATGTTTATACTAAATCAAGGATATTTCAGTTTCTTGGGCCCTTCCAGCAAGAGGGCTGGAGGGGCGTGATAAATTGGGAGGGGGGACAGCCAGAACAGCTGACCTGAACTAGCCAAAGGGATATTCCATACCATAGGATGTCATGCTGAATATATAAAATGGGGGAAGAAGAAGGAAGGTGGGGATGTTTAGCATTATGGTGTTTGTCTTCCTGAGTAACCGTTACACGTGATGGAGTCCTGCTTTCCTGGAGATGACTGATGGGAAGTAGTGAATGAATTCCTTGTTTTGCTTTGCTTGTGTGCACGGCTTTTGCTTTACCTATTAATTTGTTCTTATCTCAACCCCTGAGTTTTAGATTCCTTTCCGATTCTCCTCCCCATCTCTCTGGGTGAGGAGGAGTGAGCAAGCGGCTGAGTGGTGCTTGGTTGCCAGACAGGGTGAAACCATGACAGCTATAAATTTAAAAAGATCACAGGCAAAGTTTTTAGGGGTGGGGAAGAGGAAAAAGTTTTAACTTTAATTAGAGCCAGATTACCCATTACTGTACAGTTCATTTGAACTATATTTAACCCAGATAATCCTTGTTATCGTTTACATTTGGTTTTCTAAGGAGGTCCAGGTAAAGGGGAAACGGTATAGTCAAGCTTAGCATTTTGAACACAGACTTAGTGATCAATTTATTTTATTTTTTAAAATTTATACTCAAGGTGAAAGTGTATCACACTAATTAATTCCCAAATATATTCTATAATTTAGTAACAGACAAAAATACATGCATAAAAAGCAAATATAAGCACAGATACATACACATGTGTGCACACACACACTCTCTACAACAATTCTTATCTTACTCATTTAGTGCATGGTCCCAAGCAAACTGAAATTAGCAGCCTTCACCAGTGTGA
>JAVJGJ010000054.1:68785804-68796093 GCA_035590215.1 Microhierax caerulescens | reverse complement strand
GCTGCTCTTTTTTGGAGCCTCGCAAAAAGAACCGCAACCGAGACAAGAGTGTCACCCGCTGGTGAGCGGAATGACTGCTCCTGCGCACCGTTCCCCTCGTTCATGTGCGCATCGCCCGCTGCTGCTGCGTGTTCCGTGAGAACACCGCTTCCCACCTTTGCCTCAAAGGTGCCATTGCCGCGGTGTCAGGAACAGGTTCGGAGAGCACAGCATTTCTTTCCATTTCTGTGTTATTTAAACGCTAGAGGTTTTCCGAGGTTTGCTTAACGAATTGTAGAATGGCTTTGGTGATACAGCTTTGGTTGATGTTATATTGCTTTAATACAGTTTTTAAATCGAGGCTGATACTGAAGCCACATTTTGTTCTGCATTTGCTGTTGGTTAAGAATATATAAAAGCCTAGTATGGATATCACCTGCTCACCTTAAAGCCTTCACTTACAAGTCTGTGGATGTCACACTTCTGCACGTGTCTAACATGCATGTATGTGTGTATGTATTTCAGGAGGGTGGTCAAATGAATGACGTCACTGAAGAAAACTGCAAGAAAGGCAATTCTGCCCAGGAAAAATCTGCAGAAGAAAATGTCTTTCTTGATAAGGAGAGTTTGATAACACAGAGACAACTGGTATGATGACTCTGGTACTATTTTATCATCAAGACATTTACTATTGCCTTCGATTTCTTCCATAATTACAAAATAAAAAGCTGGAGTCAATAGGGTAATATCAGTAGTAACAACAGTGAAATGAGTCCAGTTTGCAGTACAGTGGTTTAGGGGGCTAAGAGTAGTTCTGAGCTCAAGTGAACTAGTAAGAAGGGAAATAGGGCAGTACTCTTACAGGGAGGACTATTTTCATAGCTTATTATTTGTTTCCAACTTGAAATTGCATAATTTATGATAATGAACAATGATGATGATGAAGCATATTTTCTGCGCTGAAAACCTAGCCCAGACTCAAAAGCAGAAATGCCTGAATATGCTCCTCATGTAGGTGCATGAGATTGCCCTGGAAGTTTTCAGGAGGATGCAACTGGAGATGCACAGCATCAACCACCTTGTAAACAAGTGTACTCAGGTGCACAGGTATTTCTAAATCACTGTATCAGCAGGTTGGGCTGAACTGCCACTGCTTGCCCCATGAGAAGCAAAGAAAGCACTCATTTTTTTGTGAAAAATCACTGCGGACTCTGAAAGGAATGACACCCTCCAGGGAAGCTGGGGTGGTGGCAAGTCCCTCCATTTATCTAAGAGGAGAAAATATAAATTCATATGTATGCTTTTGCCTTTGCATAATGTGTGACAAGTGTACGTTCAATGTCCATAGTGATTGTCCAAAGAAAAATTGTTTGACACAACACGCATGTTTGTGTGCATTGACTTTAGACACGACTGTTGACATGCACGGGCTATGCGGAATGGCGAATCACAGAGCTGATGTTTTAACCTCTAAAACTATTCAGCAGTTCTAGCTAATTGCAAACATGAATCCCATAAAATAGGCAATAAAAGGCTTCCTCCTATTTCTCAAAAACTGTGTTCAGTTTAACTTCTTTTAATTTCATCTGCACTTTTTTCATACTCCTCACTTGTGCAAATGCTTTCTTCTCATAATAGTTGCATCTCCAGACGTTTCTCTTGCCCCCAGATTGTTTAGACAAAGATGGTTTTTAGGCATCTGAGGGAGCAGTGAAGGTAAGGGTGAATCCAGCTGAGATGCTTACAATCATAGCACTTATTTTTACCTTATGAATAAAGTTGAAGAAAAAAACATACATGATCCTGCCTTCCAGCAGACAACTTTCAAACTCCATGCCACTGTACCAGGGTAACATATTCAGAGTCCTGTCAGGATGCAGTCAGTCAAAGAAATACTGAATTAACAATTAGACAGGAAAACATTTTAAACAGTGTAATTTTAATTTAGGTTGAGTTTTGCTTCGTTTTCCTGACTGTGGTAAGTTCTAAAGAATATTAATTTGAATGCAATTTGACAGCCAGTGAGGACATTAGGCAGTTAATAAATATTTGTTCCAATTGTACTAATCATACACTTTCTCTTGTTTATTTATAGCAACAAGTTGAGAAACAATTAAAATCCTTAGCCTTTCAGAATCCAGGACCTCAGGTAGCTGACTTCAATCCTGAAACTAGAGAGCAGAAAAAGAAAGCGTGCATGTCACAGATGAAACAAGGCTTTTTTAATAAGCCCAAGTAAGATGTGCTAATTTATTATGTGTTTTACTTTAAAACTGGCTGGTATGCTGTTTACTGAATATAAGTGAAATGAATAAAAGCATCAATATTTTGTAGAGAGATTTCTTATTACATATGAAAGCTGTGCTCGGGAAACAATCTTTTTCTGTGTGACATTAACATGAATTTTGATTTACTTCTTTGGCACACTTTCACTTTTAGTAACAGTGGTTGTTAAAATTAGGATAATGCTGGTATTTCATTATGCTGTGAAGTTGTTAAAGAGGAATTATTTGTTCCTGAACAGATGTTTGCCACATTTGTTTGGTTTAGTCTTTGAACGTGTTGAAGCATTCACTGAGAATCATTTTTTCTTCTCTTCTGCAGAGTTACAAAGAAGTATGACAAACATGGCAGGCTGCTTTGTAATAACATCGATTTGTGTGATTGCCTGGAAAAGAACTGCCTGGGTTGCTTCTATCCTTGCCCCAAATGCAATTCAAACAAATGTGGGCCAATATGTCGCTGCAATAGGAAATGGGTTTATGATACAATTGAGAATGAAGAGGGGAATATCATCAGTGTGTTGCCATTTTCTGTCCCTGACTGATTTTTGTTCTGGTAGTTTTTGTGCCTGAGGAAAGTTCTTCCTTCTCCAGTTTTTATTAAAATAAATCTTGGCTTTATGAATTGTCTCGAGTGAAGTGCCTGGCAGTGGTGCTTGTGCTTCTTTATTGCTGCCTACCTAGTATGCTTTAACCTTCCCCATTTAGTGTAAGTATGTATTTCATTCTTCCTCATCCTTGAGAGCTTTACAGAGGCATCTAGTCAGTCCTCTTTAAATCTTGACTTTCTAAAACTGAAGGTGTCTGGACTGCCGTGGGAAGATAATTTTCTTACCGTTGAAAGCTGAACCACATTGCTTGTAATGAGTTTTTCTCTTCCCCATTTCTCTGCTCGTTCACTTACTGCAGAGGAGAAAGGAAATGACTCTGCAATTCTTTGTTGCTGCCCAGGCTACAAGACTGAAACCAACATGTTCAGCCAGCAGATTTTATATTTGTTTTAACAGCACAGGGCACATTCAGCCTTGATTGGTTATTAATTATATAGCTAGAGGTAAATGGTTTGGATATTTTTGCCTCTGGACAGAAAAATGTCTTCAGTACTAGGAGCTTCCTCTTCATGCGAGACATGACAGATTTAAACCACCATAACTTACAGCCACTCTCCTTATGAGGTGGGTGTTCTCACCCATGATGGGCACTCACAGCCTTTTTGAGAAGCAAGGGTCACCCTGGCTCTCAAAGGGGAGGAGGCTGCAGACTGCAGCAGGCGAGCCCCGGAGCATGCTGCTAGTGGGGGAATCGCTCCCCGGGCCCAGTGCTTGTTGTTTTTGTCTCAAAAATTTTTTTTTGTTTTTGTTGTTGTTTTTGTCCCTCAAATCTCCCAGCTTTGAATGTGGCAACACTTTTCTCCCCTACAAGAGGCCATTCTCTGTGGGACAAAGGCCTCCTGCTCCAAGGCAGAGATAACTCCCAGCAGAAGAAACATCCTGGAAGATCCCAAGAACGCCTTAATGCCACAAGCTCCTTCTGACTTTGTACCTCAGAAAGATTAGTTTCTCCTCTCAACTTATGACACCTCTGTATGTAAGCTGGTAGTGTAAAAACACCCAGTATCAAAAATCTTCCTAGGAATATTTGCTGTGGCGGTTAAACCACTCTCTGGCAGTCAGATCTGGTGCTGTTCTCTCACATACCTCACTGGTCCCAAAGCGTCCTTTGACTTGTACTGGGAGTTCCAGTAGCCCACATCATCTCTGAGCTATATTTCTAAATGTAGGTAAAAACCCTACCAATGGAGTCAGGACTGGTTTCTTGTTCCAGGTGTGCCACAGACTCATTCTAGACTTGACTGAACAAGCAGATTTTCAAGAAGATAAAGTTGATTTATATGGACAGGAAGATGATGGCCTTCCTTTGAAATAACCTCAAGATCTGAAATGGACAGGTTTGAATTAGCTTAACTTTCTTTCCACTTAAAGGCAAAAACCCAAATAGTTTCTCAAGCGGATGCCTGTGGTAAGGCTACATGTTAGATTTTTTGAGTAATGTGATTAAACCCATATTGGTGTAAATCTTTAGAATCCCATTATTGAATTTATTGATGTTATTTTGTGGTTTTTGACATGGACTCTGTCACAATCTAAATGCAAAGTGTAAGAGAACTCCCATCACAAACACACTTAGCACAACCTTGAGAATACAGCACAAAACCTGAAACAACAGAAGTGAAAGCCAAGAGAAGGATAATGAAGTAAGAGGATATTGCAGAGGCTGTTCTAGTGTGGTTTGAGAATGACTTTAGCGTTGCAATGATCCTTCTAACTCTTCCCCCAGTTCCAAATAAGCAGCTAACAGCACACAAGTATAATCCCTATTAGGGCAGTTGTACATGGGGGACAAAAATAATAATAAAAAAATAATTAAAAGACCGTGTCATACATTGTATTGCACTGATTCTGAAACCTAGTGGTAAATGTAGAGTGCCTGTATCTGATAGTTTTTGTTGGGCAATTGCACAATGCCACACTACTTGACATTGTGGTTTTAAATAAAATCCCTTACCAGAAAAGGCAAAGAACTTTTCTTAATCTCTTATGAAATTAGCCACTCTACAGATGACACTAGATCATCTTTTTACCTTGTAGGATGTCTGTCAACACACAGAAATTTTCTCCCTATGGAATAAGTTTGCTTTAGAAAGCTAATGTTTAAAATAGGGAAAAGAGATCAATGAATTGTTCCTTAAGGTCTATCAGTCCTTCTTCTCTCTCTCCCCTCTCTGCATCCCTGCCCAGGATTATGCATGTTAAAACAGTATGTGTCACCATGAATTTACCTTGGTCTTTCCCTTGGTCATGTGGCTTCTTTGCTTATGGCTACCAGTGATCCCACTGTGGCTTAAGGAAAGATGAAAGTACAGGTACATGCTACCTTAGCTGAGATACCATCTGTCAATCTCTTGCCTAAAATTGATACATTTTTAAAAATATTTTAATTCCTTGCGCCTTCCACTGTAGTTCCCTTGCTTACAATCCATATTTATCTGGAAGGAGGTATACAACCTCTGCTTTCTTAGATACTTTTCCTACAAAGCAGTCAGTCTCATGGAAATGAATAACGTGCTCCCATATGACTTCTGTGTAGGTAAAGGCGTCTCTTTCTCTACTAACCTCCCGTGCTCGGGCATTGTCATACTGGGATCCTCTCAATTCCAAAGACTCCACTGTGCATCTCCTGCCACTTACAAACTTGAAAACTCAGAAAACAAAGTAAGAGCTATGCACATCATCCTGTTGTTAGACTTTAAACCAGAAAGTTATCCACTGAAGACACTGATTGTTTAACAGTTTGTCTCTACTTGTCGGTATCGACAGTTGTGTCGGCTCTGAGGAAAGAACCACAGCAGGTGTCCTTGCATATTGCATTGGATACTTACAGCTGCTCCTGAAGCAACGGACAATTTAAAGGAAGTATTAATAAGATTAATGTCTTGTGGCTGGGAAGAGGGCACAATGAAAGCGAAGGCCATTAAATATGACTTTTAAGGTGTGGAGGCATGCTGAAGGCAAAGAACACCCAAAGCTTTATCAGATGAGTTAAGACATGGGAGTTTTGAATAAGAAGGCAGACCAAAGCTATACTGGGGCTTGAGGCTGACTAGCTGCAGGAAGGCCACTGCTCCCATCTGCCTCTGTTTCCATGCTAACAAATGGGCACAAATGATGCTGACTTTTCTCTTGCTCAGTGTTTGCAAATCTTTCATGCAAAGTTCTACAAGGAAGATGTAGAATTATATAAATCCTTTTATGGAAAGGCTGCATGGTTACTAATCTACAGTTATATATAGAACACAGCATCTCTGAAACACAGGCTAGGAACACAATAGATTATAGCACTACAAAATAACAGGATGAAAATTGAGATTTTTTTTTCCCAAAGCAAGCTCCCAAATTTTGTATGGAAAGTGTTATGGGACTCCTGTCCACATGGAGATAACATTAGGTAACTGCAGTACACTGCATAATACTCAGTTTACCTACAGTGCTTTAAAAATTATGAAGGATGGTCAGCCTTGGGAGGAGTCAGATCTGTGCTTCAAGAAAATCTAGATATTTCTGTCACAACTTGAGACCACTAAAGTGTTCCTCCTGGCTTAAAATGAACTTCTGCATGTGGCAAGGTGCCACTCAATCCCACCTCATTATTTAGAGAAAAAGAAGTCCATACTGTTACTGAACTTAGACTAGTATGTGCTAGTTATTTGTTGAGGTAAGAACTCTACAGTTATTATTTACCAGCCTCTGTGATTCATGCAAACAGAAAGGCATTTTTTTAAAAAAGAAAAACATTACACTTTGACATCTTTCCCATGCAATTTTCATGATTTTTATTAACACTTCCTGTAAGAGCACAACTGCACATTCTCTGTATCCATCCACACCAGAAAAGAATACAAATTTGATTCACTTCAGTGGGAAAACAAGAAGAGCTTGACTGAAGAAATATCGACTGATACTCTCTTGATAAATATTTAAATATGTCTTAGATAAATATTTGCACCACAAGCATTACAGGTGCTGCAGCTCTATTGAATTTTTTAGCTAGTGATAGCAATATTGACTGGAGCTTCTCCTTTGCTTCTCCAGTTCATAATCTTAAAACATTTTAAAACAAATTATACATGTTTCAACGGACTGTTTTGTTTGATCCCATTCTATCTGGAAAACACACATATCAAGTCTGAGCTAACTGCAACTTTGAACATTAGTTAAAATATTCATGAAGATGATGCTTGCATTTCATTAATCCTGATTTGGAATTTTGGCACAGGAAGTTTTCCTGTTCTGTCATTGGCAGAGGACAATGTGTCTTTTCTCCATTGGCCTAGCCCTATGAAGTACTGAGCTGCTTTCACCTCCACTCAGGTGCAAATGTATGAAAGCTGGTCCTTTGCACGATCATATCTGTTTGTGTTATAATGGAATAACCTAAAGCCTTTTGTACACTCACTGATGCCTTTGATTAAAAAAGTAGGCTATGCAGCCCTGATTCTCATTGTGAAGCACTGTGTCACCCAAATAATCTGACTTCCCTCACAGGATTGGATGTAATAGTGAATGTTCATATATAAGTATAAAAATAGCAAATAGTACACCAGCATACTAAGAGTTCCCTTACCTTATTCATAGTCCCCTACCTTACTCCTTCTAAGCAGATTCCAAGTAGTCCTGGTGATTTTAATGAGATTACTCATTCAGTGGAACACAAATAATGACACAGAAAAAATGTCAGATTGTTTCATAATGGTAACAGTTACAGACTGTTACAGACAGCAACAGAAGAGTATTTATTTCTGGAAGACATAATTTAAATGAAGCAGGATGTAGTTTACAAAAAAATATATTTTTTCAACAAAATTTCAAAAGTTGAGCTATTTAATACTAGCTAAAAGGCACAATTCAATCCCTACCACACTATAGTCTGCTAACTTCAGTTGCTTAAGCCACTTGCAAGTGAAAATCTATGTGAAGCATTATTGGTTTATTTTCATTGAGTTGTAGGAAAATTATTTAGTCAATAAATAGTGCCAGGGATAATGTACAAATCAGATCTTGGAGGAGTTCAAGATGTTCTTCTGTGAGTACCTACAGAAGTCAGATAATAAATAACAGAGATTAAGATGACAGAAAAAGAAAAGGCTTGAGTGTAGACAGAATGGCATTGCAAGTAAGAGGCTTGGAATAAAAAGTGGATCAAAAAGAGCCAAGAGAGACAAAATAATACTCAAAGAAAGCAGGTCTTGGTAGGATCTTGAGAGCCTGTAGTCCTCAATGCTGGATCAGCTTTACTCACTTTCTACAAATTTACTACCCATTTTTCATAACAGATGTTTATCTCTGTGCTTTAAAACCTCTAATGGCAAGAGGTTCTTCAACATTCTCATGCCATTTATTACAGTGCTTAACCAACCTTGTGTAGAAAGTCCTCTGTAATTTCTAACTTCACATACTTTTCATGGTTTATATGATCAGTTTCACCTGATAACCATAAAAGTATTTTAAAAAGTAGAGCCTAATTGATTTCTGACTGAAGGGCTGCATGATGAGAGAAGTCTGTAAAACAAACCACACCGAAGAAACATGAGGGCTTGTTTGATCTTGGTGAAAAAGCAGAATACATATGTCAGTTTCTGGAAATGCAAAGTAAGGGAGACTGAGCTTTTCAGACTGTTGTAAAGCAGTGAGTTCTAGCTTTCATTAGCAGCTAAACGCTCTAAAGTCTCAGTCACTGATGCCTAAGATTTTGTCATAGTATGTGAGCAGATTAATTCAAAAACCTAAACAACATACATTTGCATGTCTAGGTGGAGTAATTTGAGTCAAAATATGGCTAACAATTTGATTCAAAATATGTCTTAACTAGATCACTAGTTAGGCCAACTGATAAATTGTGTAATACCATTAGCTCAGTGAAAAAAGCTATTATTCACATTGGAAAATGGATGGATGCGAGTACAAGACAGTAATAAATGAATGAATGTATGAGGAGTCACAACTTTTCACAATTCTATTTTAGGAACAGCAAATTTATTAGGGGAAAAAAATTTTCATTGTGCACTAGACAGCACTTTGTCAGGTTAGTTTTGTTATTTATTATTTCCAGCCACATGCTCTCTTTCCTGCCTTCCTTCAGTGAGGCTTTGAACACAGAATCATATGGGGTAGAACAAGCCTTCAGAAGTCTCAAGTCAAACTTCCTGGGTGAAGCACGTCCAGCTGGAGCCGGCTGCTCAGGATCCTGTCCAGTTGAGTTTTTAATATTAATTGTTTTGAATATTCATTTGATATAGCAAAGCGTGAAAGAAAACGCTTTCAAATAGGTCCACGTGATTATAAAACTAGAGAATTGGCAGCGAACCTGAGTGGCACATCCAAGACCTGTATCAGCAGGAACTTTTAAAGTAAACACGCTATTGTCTACACTTCCAGTTGCCCTTGCTCATTTTGACTGAACAAAGTCTATAGAATTCTGCTCACAGGGGAGATTTCCTACAACAACAAGTTACATTATTTTAGCATGGAGTGGAACATTAATTTTTCTCTTCCAGCCAAAAAGATTTCCTGCAAGAATATTGTTTTTTCATGTTTTGTATCATTACAGAAAAGCAGATGAAAAAGCTCAATGCAATTAAACTTCACCCTTGAAACGTAGCTGCCTTTCATAACAGCAACTGTGGGTCCAACTTCTGGTAAAAGGTATAGTACAAATGTTAAAGTCTCAGCCAGGAATTCTCCACTTTAAAATTCCTGTTGGAGTATGGCTAGGCGTGTCACTCTTTTTTCCTTAAATTGGTTCTTAAGGCCAAGTCTATTTAAACAAACATTATCTTTTCAAATGTCCCGGCTGAAATCCCAGCTCTGCAGAAGTTAATGACTAAATTCCTTTCACTTCAACTGAGGCAAGATTTCAACATGTATGCTTACAAAACATTTCTTTACAGTACCTCAATAATTTCCAGCCTTTTCACACCTGTCCCTGCAGCCTACCATAGTTTATTACCATACTTGTAACCGTTCAGGCCACATCCTACAAACCTTCACAGCAAAAAGTCTTTTGCAGATTTTTTTATTTTTATTTGGCTTCCTAGGAAAACAAGGTTACACAGCCATGGTGCCTGTTCCTATCTTTGCTTGTCCCATTGCATTTTAGCCCATTTTTCAGTTGCAGCCAAACCTAGTGGAAACCAGAGGTCTCACAGAGATTACACCCATTCAAGGTAATACCCAGGGAGCAGAAATACCCACGCCTGTGCCGCTGTCCTATGGGCTCCAAACGGTAACGTTTCTGTTCACGTGGCTTGTCACCCAGCACCCATGTGGCCTGGAACACGGCATGGCGTGCAGGGTGCTGGGTGCCGGGTGCCGGGTGCTGGGTGCTGGGTGTCGGGTGCCGGGTGCCGGGTGTCCTGTACCGGGTGCTGGGTGCTGGGTGCTGGGTGCCGGGTGCCGGGTGCTGGGTGCCGGG
>JAVJGJ010000054.1:68408326-68419015 GCA_035590215.1 Microhierax caerulescens | reverse complement strand
GAGGTGGAAACCACGGTCAGCTCATTGTTGTGATATATGAGCTATCTTTTCACTTGTAGGCAGACATACTTTCCTAATTCTGATGGTGAAACTGTAGATTTTCAGAAATTGCTCTCTGTCTTCTTTTTCCACAGAAGAGGTTTGTTGTAATCACACAGTAACATATAATTGCTCTGAGGAAAACTGGCAATGGTACAGCATAGAAGAAGTGCTTGAAGTTATTTGCTGATAGGAGTGCTCAGGTTTCCAAATCTCAGCTCCTGCTCTAACATTAATTGCTGCAATGTTCTCTTTAATGGGCCCAACAAATAATGAGAAACAGATGGCGAACAAAACTGATGTTGTGTTTGGTTTTGGAAAACAATCATCATCATCATCAGGAAAAACAGTTCAAACCAGTCAGGTGAACCAAAAAAATTGAATAAAGTTTTCCTAAACAAAGAAGCATGGATGATGCTAACAAATTCTGTAGAGCTAAAGTTTTACACTGATGTTGTCTGTTCAATGTGGTTGGTCCCTTTTTCCCATCTAGGATGCAGATCACAGAGGCAGGCACTTAAGTTTTTTTGAAAATGGGGTAAACTGCCAGAGATGTGTCACTAAAACATGCACCTAGGACTGCATCTGTGACCTGGCTGGGTCCTTTGCAATCCCTTTCAGCTGCCCTCAATTCACTTCTGCTAGTCATTGTCTTGTCTCTGCCTTTCCCTTGGTCTCAAAGAGCAGGAAACAGAAATGATTCTCCCCATGACATGCTTTCTTCCCACAAAGCCACAGCTCCTGCTGACTAAGTACATCCCCACCTTCACCTATGTTCCTGTACCTACTCCTCTTACCACCTGAGTATTCCTAAAAAGTTAGAAGCAGCTAACAGGAATATGGATAAGTTAAGACTAGTTTCTCTGGGCTTATGTCTCTGAACATGAACTGGTCCTCTGCAGGAAGGAAGGGCCAGAAATAACACTCCTCTCTGCATTGCAGCTCATGATGTGACCTCAGGGAGCAAGGTACTCCCCTGTACCTCTTCACACCTGCTCTGGGGCTGGCATCTCCCCCAGCCTCCTGGACATCCATGGCAGGTGGGGAATCCTGACTGAGAAGTGGGGAGCAGATGGACGGGGACATCAGGGCAGCTGGGAGAGCCTGCAGGGTAGCATCAGCACAGATCAGTTAACAGCAACAAAGTACTGCCGTTTCCTAACCTCTGTGAGAATGAGGCTGGTGGGATTCATGCAATAATTTAAGGGCTAATGATAGTCTCTGCTCACTGTATAGCAGAGACCTTTTCTCTGCCTAAGGGAAGTTCATGGGCACTTAAGGACCTAATTAGCATAAGTAAGTTAATGCTGTGTTCCCTAATGTGATGGTCTAAACTTTAGTAACAGGATAAAGATCTGATGAGCTCATCAGGAATCTGAGGGGGTAGGATGTCTTCAGGAACCCAAAGGAGTGGTTAAACTCTGCAGACTTAAGGAAACTGCAAACCCTTGTCCATTTTTTCACCATAAAGTCATTAGATTTTAATGAAACATAATTTTTAGAATACTTGCGTTACTTTCATACCCAGGGGAAAGGAAGAAATATAAACTTTGTTGTCCAACTAGTGGACAGAGTTTTTCTCATATTTTCTAATTAAGCCCAGCAAATGTGCATCTATCTGTGTTTTCTGTGCATCCATACACAATTTCACAATCCTATTTTAAAGGTGTTCTAGATCACCATACATCTGAAATTGTGGCCTCTTCCTAGGGGGCAAAGCTGGTGTAAAATACCTTCTCTCTGCCCTATAACAAACCGTTAATTTTGCCAAGTGAAGAAGCTGAATGACTGATCGTCAGTTCCTGTGACATACCGTCATATCACGTCAATCCTATGTATCTTATCAACATGTTTGTGATCATGAAACTGTACTTGTTCAGTCTCTGTTTCAGAAAATTTTGTATGCAATCAGAAGGCAGGGGTTTAATTTTAAATATTGTTTTGATATTTATTGAAAAGCATTTGCTTTCAAAAGCATTTATCAAAATATTTGTTAGACTGCAAGAAAATAAGACTGACCATTATTTACATGTTAAAAAAATAATTCCCGTTACACTGTGGCACATTTTCCTCATCTAAGATTACCAAATCATTTTGCCTGTTAGCATCAGTTATGGAGAAACTCTAATCAACAGCAATATTTAAAGTGCCAACTGCTATTGAAATATGGTTAGAGATATGAGGTCAAGTTTATTTAATTTGTACCTATAAAAAAAATACATTTCCTCCAGTCTCATGTAATTGCTTAAATACTTGTAAGGAGTCTCTAAATCTTCATTCTTACAGTTTTCATTAAAACCTTTTGGATATGTGGCAGCAGAACAGAGGAAACACTGACCTCCAACGCAAAACATTTTTATTTTTAGCACCCAACAGTCTCAACACAGAAGCTAACATCCAGAGCTGTTTTCTCATTCATGGGGAGTCCCCTCCCAGTACAGGCATGAGGCATGTTGGTAGCAGGTCATGTGAAGGTTCCCTGAGTGGCTTCAAACTTGATTTGTGTAAATGACGTTCACAGCCTTACACCACAACTGAAGTTACACCACTGGGAGGGGTCATAAAACCTGGGAAACACTATGGTACCATGAGCAAATACTTGTTGGACAGCAGACAGATCCCAAACTCTTGGCTGCTCTGAGACATACCCTTCCTGTGGAAATAAGGCTTCTTTGCAATAGGAGTCTTAAGTTACGCAGCTAGGAGAAAGAGAGGCACCACCATCCCTGCTCACCTTGGACAGCTTAGCCTTTTTTGTCTATTTTCATCCCTCTCAACTTTTTCAGCTGCTTTGGTAGACAGGTTATGACATGGAAGTCTCAGAAAGCAGCTGACTTTGAGATTGTGAGCAGCCAGGGTGCTATGCTCCATGCTGTCTCTCCTGTGCTTGCATCAGAACCCTGATGAGCTGGGTGGCTGGAAGGGACACCCTCACGGTCACCTGTGCAGCTTTACAAAGATTAATGGAATCAGCCAAGGCAGCAAAAAAGTTATGACCAAACCTTATGCTTTCATTACTCAGCACTGTGTCATTTAGCCCCAGAAAATGTAAATAAAGAAGAGAGAGAGAGGAAGGAAATAAATTAGTTAGTGAATAAGCCCTTCTATTTTGAGGACAGTAAAATCTTCCCCCTTCACCTCACTTAATAGAATCGGGTTGGTCCAAATCTTTTTTAAGAATCAGAATAATTTTTTCATGATAATTTTATTTCATTGCAGCAAAACAGAAATGTTTCCTTGCTCATTTTTATTTATATAATGTCTTCTCCAAATTTTTTTATATTAAGAGATGCACTTCACACATGTCAGACACCCAGACCCATGCATATATGCATCAAGTTCTCATGCCTTTCAAGGTACGTATTTTGATATAAAAATTTATCACATAGCAGATTAAGCCTGTGATGTGAAATTGCTTAAGCCTGTGTATCTTAATTTTGAGACCCATTTATTAAAATAATACCTTCATTCCGTACCCTTTTTCTGAAAATTCTCCCCTAGTGTTATCGCTTAGCATAGGATTGCTCAATTTGTCTTATTTTTAGACATTGAATAGCTCTTTATTAAAGTGAATTATTCACAAATATACAGCAGCAAACAACAGATTAAATGGAAGTATGAATAATCTAAAGTGGATGTGGGGAAAGGCTTGAAAAACAACCGTATTCCCTATGCCAGCTTGGTCTGTGTGTGGTCTCTCTGCTCTGTTTCTTTCCTCCTGCGAGAAGCTCTGACAACCCTTTTAGTGATAAACATCCGCATAAAACAGTGTGTCATCATCACGCACAAGCTCCAATTCCTTTCCCATATTGCTGTACTGTGCACCCTGTATGGCAATTTCATTTTGTCATTTTGCACTGTATCTGATACATAATCCCTTTCTATGGAAGTTTATCAGCCTTTGCAGGCTGATTCCAGGAGCCTTTTGGCAAATTTTGGTCCTATGCTAGCTCTGATGATAAGGCGACACTGTATAAAACATTTTTCTCGTATCTTCTGACCAGCCATAGCTAATTAACTACAAGCTGGAAAAGAATTACAATAATGAAATGGCTAATCAAGATGAAATAAAACCGCCTAACCAACCCCTTTATAACATACATCACTGTCACATTTCTTCCAATAACTTGTTCAAATTTGTAAATACATATGTATTATTTCTGTTTATTTTACTCTAAACACAGAAAATTTTTGCTTGGTATTTTTCAATGGCCACGTCCATTCCCAAGCATGTCTATTTATACATAAGAAACAATAAATAGATGTTCCACTGGCTATACTGTTATTTTCATGTAACTGTAGTTCCTGACTGCCTAAATACATTAATTAAACTGAGAGCAAGATCAGAAACCAAAAGCTAGTTAATGTCAGCTTTACTCAATACACAGGAATATTAGAAAAGCATTTACAGATATCACAGACTGTCAAAACAGTGACAAAATAAACCTTGAAATCTAGATACATAATCTTTTTCATTAGCAAGAAACCTATTGTTAATGGATACTATCTCCTTAATTTACACCGTTAGGAAAATACTTTTTTCAAAGCATTTCCCAGTATGAAATGAGTATCTTTTCCTTCTCACGCTTCACATAATTGTCTCAGGCAGTATTTTCTGTAGGCTTTAAGCTTGCCATATCTAGCAGCAATGGAAGTTAGAGTTTTTACTTTTCTGACTTTGCTCCCATGCCTCACCCTGCAAATCTTAGAATAAAAGAAAATCTGAAAGGTATCCTTACGGAGATATTGATAAGCCACAGCTTTACCAAGTGGCAACATGTGGATGGTTCTTGGAGGACAGGGGCAACAAGGCTAACACAATATAACAGTTAAAATAAAAAAATAATAAGGAAACCCTTCTGAACTTAATATTACCTAGAGCAAAAACAGTCAGGCAAGCAAAAAGCAAGATCACAGCATACCTGAAGAAAGAATAATTCCATTAAGGTGATCTACTGTAGCAATTTAGTGTCTGTCCCCAGCAAAAAATTTTGCTTATTTTGATAAAATATTAAATAAACATTTACATTTCCTAGGAGTTTACACAGTGGGCAGGTGTTCAGTAGCTGTCCTCATTAATAGTTTTCTTTCTTTCACTTTTGTTTAGCACTGACATACAAAGAAAGCTTCCTGCAAATTAGCAAATGATGTATTTTGAACATTTCAGGGATGATAAATTATTTGTTTAGGAGTTTACAAGAATTATGTAGCAGGGAACCAATCTGTAAGATTGATTTTGAGTTTGTTGTAATTTCTAGTGCTATCAGAAAAGGTTTGGTCCATGAGCTGGGTGTACAGCTACCTAATGCTCTAGCAAACTAATGAATTTCCTGTTAAAACAAGACGGAATTTTAATGAAGGAATTACCTGTGCATTTGTAACTGTCTGTAGCATTGAATGGATCAGCCATAGGTCTGGAAGCTAGGAAATCCTCTGTTCCAAGCTTGCCACTCATTTCACAAACAAGCCACAAAAGATCATGGTTTTAAAAACAGAGAATCTCTGGTCTGTCTATTTTCAAAATCAGCCTGTGCAGCTCTTGATTTGTGGAAACTATATACATACTGAATTTGATGATAATTATGGGTTCTCAACAACTTTGATGACTGAGCTCTTTGTTTATGTACCATAAATCTGATTACAGAAATCTAAATACAGACCTTCAGGTCCAGAAACTCTGGACTTAAGTTTTTCTTCAAAGAATAGTTTCAAAAAAGAAAAAAAAAGAAATTAAAAATAAAGCAAACACGTAAAACTTAACAGAAATAAAAAAGAAAGCATAAAAAAGAGAGTTGAACTGGCAATAAATGTGTTACTAATGCTGCAAAGAACAGTAACTTTCCAGCAGGAAGTGGAATAGGAGCCAGAGATCACAGGTAAACACCCCCTGTACGTAAGATTCTTTAGGTAATGATGCTACATGTAACTGGAAGAATAACAACATCAGCCCAGTTCACAATTCCTTGTCCCAGCAGTTTAGTGTGAGACACATTCTAGACATCTCTCAGTGCTGATCACAGCTCTGTATGTTTGTATATGTAATTACTGGATCTGCATTTACATATTACTAAGCACATATGTAATTACATGCAAAACTCTGGTTTATACTTGCAACTATATTTTACAGGGGCTCTTGATTGTGTAATTCTTTGTGTGAAAATGTAATGGCGGTAGATTTCAAATATTCGGGGAGTTTTGGCCTTTATAGTCCCTAATTAAGTTCAATGATAACAATGTTGTTGCTCATGAGCTGAAAGGGATTGTGAATCCCTGACCCAAGTCAAACCAAAGAGTTCATTTTGGGATCTGCACTCACCTGGTGAGAGTAACTGGTACATGTTCCGCTCTACGGTGTAAATTAATTATGTACAAGGTGTTGCAAAGATGTACTGCTTTCTGACTGATGATGAGGTACCTTCCCATCTCTGTGGGTCAGTTAGACAGTAAATTAGGTGCATACTCTATGATCCTTTCTGCTTAGCTCTTATGGCTGTTTGGGTACCAAAGAACAAACCTGTGCTCTTTCTAAATGGACCAGTGACAGCTTGACAGTCTTGGCCAATGTCCCTTTTCTCCTTAAAGGCAAGTTCTACTGTCTGCGCATAGTAGAGATATAATTACAGTGTCCACAGTGAGCACTCAATTCACCAACTCAGTGGCATGACATGCCACTACACATCCAGATCTGACCTTCTGTCTGTGCCATGCACCAACATAATGCCATGTGTGTTGGTACTGTGTCTGGGTTGTGTGTCTGCTCTCTCAAGTTGAGCAAAGCAAGAACAGAATCAGGTCTCTGCTGCTTAATGCAACAGTGTGGAAAGCACTGCAGTATTATAATAAAGCCTTTCTTTTTCAGCCGTTCTACCATACCGTTAAATGTGCTTAATATATTAAATAAGAGCAAACATTTAGCAGTCAGAAGAGTACAGATGTCAATACCTGGATTAGTACTGATGGATTAATGGTTTTACATGTCACTATAACAGCTTGGCTAAATAATTAAATGGAAACTGATACATTTTTAAGCAAGGAGTTTTTAAAGTTGACTTGTGGAGATTTTCTGAGGTTAGTCCATAATAAGCTCCACTAGATTATTTCTTTTGTGAGAAGATGAACATTTTGTTGAGGCTGAAACTTGTCCACTTCCCAGTTTCCTCAAGAAACAATATTCTCCTGGGGAGCACCAAAAAACTATCAAATCGGTCTCTGAGCAAACTCCATATAACTTCACATGAGGTCTACACAAAATCAGGATGATAGACCTTAGTAAACATATCCTATAACAAACTTGCTTCTCAGGCCAATTGAGTAGAAGGGAGTTTTTAAAAAGGCCATAAAATCATTAACAGTGGTCATCAGGTAACTGTATTAAAAAGTTGTGATATGTAAATAGCTAAAATTTTTGCAGCCCTTTTGGGATTTAGTACATGACCTACACAGGCTCCTCTATCCCTGCTGAAATGAGCTCAGTGCTCTTGCAGTGGGACACAAACTGTGGGGGTTTGGGCTGAATACACAGAAGAGAAATAATAGGGACAAGTAACAAGAAAACTGTTGTCAGTTGTTAGACCAATTTGCTTAGAGGTGTAGTGTAGTCAAGAACAGATGCCTTAGCTCTAAAAGGACTACAGTCTTGATGAAAAATGGCTGGACACTGTAGAAGAGCTTATGTCATAGAGATGCAGTGGTGTCAGGTGCCTAACTAAGTAATCATTTTGCTTCATGTCACGCTGAGTTTGATCAATCTCTCAGTTTTAGTTGAAGTTATGTAAATTAGAAAGGAATTGGAACTTCTTTATATATCAGAGAAGTGAAGCTACTCCCCTTTCCAGGGTTCTAATTGCAATTCTTAAGGTTTTCTTGTAAGTTGCTTGGGAACAATCCACATATACTTCATGAGAAAACCAGTCATAACATCTATAGTCCCCTCAAATACATCCAGAACTATATTCTGCAATTCACAAAATCTTGTGGAACATTTCTCTTTTCTTTGTTCCTAAATATAACTGAAAAGAGGGTGGAAACAGGTGGGGACAGCTGCAAGAGACAAATCTCTGACCTAAAGATGCTGGTAAATACCCACCTCACCCTTTTCCCTCTCTGCTAAATTTTACTCTCTGGGTTCTGAGGATCTGTGCCAGAGCACACATTAGCAGCATACTTGTCCTTCTATCCTCTTCTCAGATTTATTAGCTGAAGCCACCACAGAGAAAATGCTTGGATGTTGGCATTTTTGGACTAACCCTGGCACACATCCTGCTTAAAAGGTGATTTGTATTTTACTAATTAATTAATCAGTGGTAAATGTGCTTTAATGACAATGTTTTGGATGAAGTTCAGAGCCTTATTAGCCTTAATCATATTAACCTAATACAGTTATTTATGTCAGGCAGAAGAAAGTGCAACACTTTACCACAGGATGTTCTTCTTTAAAGATAATACCAGTGTGGGAATTAAAGGAACCTGGAATACTTCTTGCTGGTTCAGCTGTATGGAATTATAATGTCAGACTAATATGAATTCACCATCCCTGTTCCTTAAGGGTTTCCATTTAAAAAAATCAGCATGCTGGTGAAGTGGTTTGTCCTTTTAATTTCTTAAAGTCAGAGAACATAGGCATTACATATTTCCATAAAAATTACAAGTCCTTACATGCGGTTGAAAATACTAAGTACACAGTGCATCTCATAATGTTTAGTTTGTTTGAGTTTAGATCAGGTGATCTCCCAGATGTCTAAGTGATATTATAATTTTAGTGTCCCACATACTGAAAGAAGTCTGAGGTGGGGCTAAAAGGAATAAAAGGAAGCTTTTTCTAGACGAAAAAAGCTACAAAACTGACAAGAAACACCCAAGAGCAAACCAAGCTAAGGATTGCTTTGTAAAAGACTGCCTCTCATTAGTAATGGATTCATTGCAATTTGCTCACTCAAACATATGACAGGCATAAACATTTTTTCTTCATCTATAATTTGTTCAGAAGCTGTTTCTCAGTCAAACAAGGCTTACTTAATTGTTAACCCTCAAATATCAAAGCTAGGGTACAATTAAGCACTTTAATCAGGACGACTCTTAAAACGTAAATGAAAGCTTCAGGTAACAGAGTTTGCAGCAGCTCATTACTGATATATTGTGCAGTGCTGTTTGCTGCCAAACCTCATTTTCAAGCCATTAAAACTATGAAGTCCAAAAGGTCTGTAACTCAAACGTCTTTTAGCTGTCCATCATAGTGATCTCATTCTGTTGGGTGCTGCCAGTAGACCAGTAAGGTCCACGTGATTATTCCACTCCCTGAAATGTTTGCAGCTCCTAAGTCTGGCAGGCTCAAAGGGTGAGAGCTATCTTTGTGACCTGCCTTTTATTTAGCAGCTGCCATTACACCAAAGCTTGCCTCTGTGCGTGTGTGTGTATGACTTACTAGAAATAAGAAAAAGCATTCACATTGGAAACCTCAGTTACAGACTCAAATCCATCTTTTCCCTTCTAAATAAACACCTTAAACATGAAAAGTACAAATCAATAAGCTTAGCATTGCAGTCACAATTATAATGGAATTTAACATAGCACAAGTGTCTGGCCTTAAATACTTAGGATAGGCCTTTTAATAACAGCAGAGCTTGAAGTAACCAAAAAAAGCATTAAACGTTCACATTCTTCCTGAAGCTTTGAAAATCTCATCACTAAGTTTGTAAGCCCTAGTCTAATAGTTGTGAGTCACCCAGAGGACAGATGCCATTTAAAAGTTTTGAAGTCCTGAAAAGTAACTGATTGATTAGGAATAACACAGAGGTGAACTGAAAATAACCTTCATATGGTGCAGCCTTTCTGGTTACTCTTTCCTTGTTATACATGCATAAATTTTTCATTTTTCTGGTTGGAAAAAAAGCCCAGCCTCTGAAGCAATCCACTTTCTCAACCAAAATCTATATTGTTCTATCCATTTTTGGATGAAGGAAGAAGAAAGAGGCTGATTTTTCATAAAGAATACTGAGGTTTGTCATTGTTTGTAGTACAGAAAGTGTTTAATATAGTTTTGAGTGTGTTGAATCACATTTAATGGAAGTTTTCCCCATTAAATCTTCAGCAATGCCTAATATTTCACCCTTTCATTTGTTTAATATGTTACTAGTGTTCTGTGTTTCATTTCAGCAGGTCAAGAGACAAAAGGCTAAGTGACAAGGTAGAACTGACACAAACCTTCAGGCAAGATGATTAAAAAACAGAGCAAAATAATGGTCTAGTAAAACTGCATTCAAGACTAACACAACAGGTCTGTTCTTCAACACACCACAATTGTCAGAGGCCTAATTATCATCAGTCTTTGCTCTTTAGCTAGGTCTTCAAACAGATTTGCAGGAAGAATGTTTCTGAGTCTTGAACAAGAGAAGATTTTGAATAAGATAGTTTGTCACTGACTCCTAAAGTGATTTCCCACTCATCTTGTCCAAAGCTGCACTCATTCTCATACAAAATGTCGTGGGAACAAAGTCACAGTGCCTACTGTGCCAGTTGCTAAACTGAAATGATAGAAGATGAATTAACAAGGTAAGCTGGAGACTCTGGTGTCCTAGTGCTTTTGTCTTGACCTCCAGAGTTCTCCTAACTCTGAAGGGCATCAGCACCCTGGTCAGACTCCAACATGTTCTC
>JAVJGJ010000054.1:68055299-68065771 GCA_035590215.1 Microhierax caerulescens | reverse complement strand
ACTTACATGTAGAATCTTATCTGCTGTCCCTTCCTTCATTAATTTTCCTCCTCCTTTGATGAGGTTGACCATGGAAACAATCAGGAGGCTTAAGCAGGACCACTGGAAATGTGTTTCACAGAACTTAACACTCATGAGAAACAGGCAGCTGGTGTGAGATACGTGTTTAAGAAGGCAGTAAATATAGCACTGGGAATCAGAAGAATCTTGCATCTACATTAGTTCCCTCCACAGCATGAAAGTCTAGCCCTCTGCATTCAGAAAAATCAGATCCTTTTCATCTTATTCTCATCTTTGTACCTTTTCCCCATCTTCTATTTTCATTTCCAAAAGTACTGCAGATGCTTCAGTTTTGCTGCTAATTTTTCCAGCTGTCTCAAGCTAGTAACTAACTAATAAATGAAGCAGAGTGGTGAGCCTAGGAGGGGTGGAATTTGACTTAAGAAAATTATTTCAGTATAAGTAGCTAGTTATAAGCTTTCTTTCCTTCATTTTACACATCTTCAAGTTCTCTTCATATTTGATCTTCCTATAAATTATGATGGTCTCCACCAAGCAGTGTGCACAAGTTATTTTCTGTTCCTCAGCTGAGAATTTCAATGCTTGCAACTTCCTGAAAGAAAAAACCTAAACCAATAGGCCAGTGTAATAGTCACAACATGCAAGTAATCGTTTAATATCTGACCAAAACAAGACTGGATTAAAAGTTTAAGACAAGACACGTTTCCTTCTCGGAGTCCTTACTCAGCCCAGATCCAAAAAAATCAATATCCCTTTTCTGATTTTGATTTTGTTGGTACTGAAGAATGTGTGTCTCTGCTATTGATAGCACTGAAACTGTTTTGTCTCTGTGTGTGGCAATTTACTTGCTATTACAGTTTTGTATTTTTTTTTTGTAGCAGACATCTGGAAAAATTTTAAAAAATAGTGATTTCAGAAAACTAATCTCAATTTTTCACTTTTGTGAGAAAGTTTGAATTTGATGCCCCAGAATTGAACAGTGAGTGGAGAAACAAAACAATTTCATTGTATTTCACAGAAAAGAATGGACATTAAACCAGAGCTCCATCTGGGCTCATGCAGTGGGATACATAAACTCAGTCTGAAATTGGAGTGAAAAAACAACACAATGTTGATGGCAAATATTTGAAACACCCTATTCTTATTAAAAGTTTCAAACCAGATATTTTTGAGCTATTCAGTTGATGGAAAAATTATGTGTTCAGTTATCAGTTTCTTAGTATTCTCAAATAGCTTGGCATTCTTATAAATGTCACTGAAAAATTACAAAAAGAGTAATAATTATGTACTCAAGTAAATAATAACTACTGAAAATAGATTATTCAGTTCTTCCCATATTTGATGACAATTAAGTCTACCAGTCAAGAAAATCCTTCTGAAATTAGACCCCTGTGCTTATGGTCTTAAGATGTGCTTATTCTCCCTGTTTCTGTACTTTCAGGTTGTGCAGCCATACAAGGTCTGTTGCCCACAAGCCACCAGGTTTTGATTAAACAGAAAGTATAGGCAGTTTGCATGTTATGGAGGAAATCATAACATTATTTCAGTTTAAAAACTCAGAACTTTGAGGTTAGAAAAAGTGTTGAAATGCTCTGGGAGATGTTTTTTAAAACTCCACTTATTTCTCTGCCTGGGTTGTAATATCAAGTTTATGAGATCACTAAACTGCCACTTGAATTAATAACTGCAGAAGGAAGAGAGTTACAAATTTCTTTTGCCAGTTGTAGAGTTTTTTTCCTCCTTGCTGAATAGGTGCCTGATGATGTCAATATATTGATTGTTTTCAATATATTATATGCTTTAAAAATCAAATGACAAATTTGTATGCAATTCATGTTGGGAATCTTCTAAGTCAGAAACCTGTAATTTTTTTCCAACTTCAGAGTAGTGCTTCTTCCTTAAATCACTACCCTTAACAAGAGCAGCTACACATCTAGTTAAAGCCAGGTGGTCCTTGGTGTCACACTGGGACTTTCTGCCATGCTTGAGCCTTCAGATGGCACTGAATATGTCAATATCATGTGACATGGAACAGAATTGATCTTGCATTCTAATTTGAACAAAATCCCTTTTTAACTCTGCTAACCGGAAGAAGGCTACTTAAAATTGCTCCTCATTATCTTGCAGAATCTCTGATATTTGCAAGCCTGTGTGATGCTTGATAAGGTTGCACATACAAAGCAACAGCATGCTAAACTAGGTGAGATTGTGGTCCTCCCAGGAAGCGGATGACTTACCCTGCCAGCACGATGATTGACCATTGATTTGAATACAGTCTGACTGAGTTCTATGAAGACGCTGATTTCTGTTAGCACTGTGAAGTCTAATCTGGCAGAACATAGAAGTCATACTTATCCTTCCTTGTCTTAAATGTACTTGGCTGTACTGAAAGAGAGGAAAAGTGGCACATGCACTGTCACAATGATGACAAGTGTGAGTAACTTAATAATTCATGAAGTTACTGCAGCTATTATATATAGTATTTGCAAACACTAGAAGAACTCTTCCTATTCTAAATTCAGCAGTATGTCCGGAGAGTAAAGAAACAGTATATGAATACATACTCATGGATAAAGTTGATCACATGTTCCTTCTGTTATTCCAGTGTCAGCAAGTCCATAGCTGCTTTTTACATTAAATTTGCACAGAGGTCTTTATTTCCCAGAAACCTGTTTCATCTGGCCTGTAAACCAAGTTTCCTTTGTTATTCAGAGAGTAATAACATAAAGGCTTAATGACCTGCAGAGGACAAGACCAAATCAACATTTTCTCACTGGTATTCTTACTAGGGGTTTCTTTTATAGAAATAATAATAACAGTAACAATAATAATAATAATAACAACAACAACAACAACAATAATAATAATAGTAATAATAAAAAGAAGAAGAAGAAGTAATGCAATTATTTCTTTACTATGGTATGAAATCTTGAAGAAAATTCTAAATCAAATTAATATTAAATGGTTCATTACAGATAATCAGAGAGGTACTTTTAGCTAAACTACAACAAAAACATTTCTCAGCCCAGTGTGATCAAACTATTAAATGTGAAAAAGCAGAATTTAATTTGATCTGTGCAGTTTAAATATTTATTTTCACTATTCATCAAAATTACTGATACTATAACAAGACTGCCTCATTTTTTAATGAATCAGTTGTGGTAAAATTTTCTTTAGGACTTTTAAGCAATTAATTGACACATTTATTGAATGTTTTGTGGCCTAACAAGGGAAGCTAACAAATGAGAATGGCTTGAATGGAGAAAAACAGTAAGAAATACTTTTCTGCCAGGCACTGTTTCCTCTTCAGTAAGCCCTTGTGAGAGGACTCTGCCAGAATAAATATTTTCCCCACATGAGGAATAGATTGAGTAATGATGCTGCTGAATCAGAGTTGTGCAGGGCTCAACGCTTCAAAACAAAAATCCTCCCCTTCTCCCTTGACATTTTGTGTTTATCACGGACACTGAATTTTGTTGAATTCATGCTCTCCATGTTCAATCCCCCAGTTCATAGCTTTCATTGAATGAAACAGCTGCCAATACTACTTACCCTTAAAGATGTTCAATGTTTCAGGTATATTTAAAAGCCTTTTTGTGATGTTTTGCATAGGTTATTGCGAGCATTTCTCTTTGCACTTCAAAGTCCAATCAGGAAAAAAAAAGGTGATATTTGGCTTTCCTGTTTTTGAGTGTACTTGACTATAAAGCTTCGAATATTGCTTACAGTATGTCAAGAGATGTGAATTAGGTCTTTATAATTCATTCAAATAAAGTATTTCAAAATTGTGCTTATTTTGCAAAATGAATACAGATTGTGATCAATGAAGCCAAACTCCAGCATTCTATCACTTCCAGTTTTGAAAGTCCAACAGACTGAAAAAAAACCCAACCAAAATTCCCCAAAAAATTAACAACCTAACAAAAATCCCCAAACTGCCTAGATTAAGAATATAGAGATATTAAAAGACTTTTGGAGTGATTATGACGCTGATGATTAGTTTACCATGCAACTGCTAATTTTAACTGTCTCTGAATAGTACTGCCTCTGTGCATTCAAACTGAACAGATCATTTGCTCTTATTATTGGAGGGACTGCAAATATTAGCAATGCCCTTTATATTCCCTGTTCTATCCCCATGATATATCAGTTTAGTGGCTTCTGTTGCTTTGAGTTTTTTGTTTTGTTTTGTTTTGGGGTTTTTTTTCATAAAAGATTTAGTAGCTTTAGAGTGCTGAAAAGGTTTTTTTGGTCTTGTAGTTCTTAAAGAGGAGTATACTGGGATATAGACACTTTCCTATTTATGGAAATTTATTTATGGATGCTCCAAAGTATTTCTTAACTCCGTTATCACAGCAACTTGCTGTATTTAATGATCAGATTAAATGACTTATAACTGTATTGGGTAAAGTAATAGGCAAGAAGACAAGAATCTGGGAATTTTCTCATCATGTCAACTAACCTTTTCACATTCAACAAAAGTTGGTTTATGTTTTAATTTAGAGCAGCACAGGAAATGTGGTAACTGGGAGCTGCAAGGGGTGACTATTTTGTAAATTATTCTGAAGCAGATCAGTAGCATTTATTGTATCAATCCTGGCCCCAAAATCACCAAGGGGATCACATCAGGGTCTCTTTCACCCATGTCACTTGCTAAGTTACCAATCCTTTTAGAAAACAGGAGATGTGATGAAAAGCTTCTAGAAGCTAAAACCTGTGAAGGACAGTTTGACTTGACATATGCTAAAACCTCTGTATTGGCTCACTAGTCTTCAGATAAAGGTAACATGAAAGGAAATGGGGCTTTCTTGCTCCATTTTCTTCCAGGGAGCATGTAGCCCGAGCAGGCAGAAGCAGAACAGGGCAGGTGGTAACCCTATGACTATTCCCAGGACACAACATACAGGATAGCCTGGAGAAGGAAAGGCAGCTATTTACTATTAGAACAGAAGACTGTAAATTACAAACTTCCATGGGCAAGGAAAGAGGACTTTAATTCAAAAATTGTGTCTGAAACACTGCCTCTAGGGCCTAATCTTAGTGCAGAGTAAGCATCACTCTTACACAGCACTGCTCCAAAAATTGACATATTCTCCCAAATGTTTACTTAAAACTAATAAAGTATAATGTTCTTCATTTCTTCTTATGTTTTCCTTAATGTTTTTTTAATGTCCAGCATTACTGATAATATACTGGATGAACTTCTGCTCATTTCATTAAAGAAAATACATGCAATTTTTTGTCTTCTAACACATTGGTTTTGTTGTTCTTCCAAGTTTATATGCAATCAGTTTGAAGCTGTCCGTGACATCTCAAATTTGAAATTATTTGAACTAAGCTGTCAGTCAAACAGTTGTAACCAATTTTAGACCCTTCAGCAGTTCATAAGTTTCCATGTTACTCAAATGTTGCACAGAACTATTTATGCCAGCACTTAGGAATAATAAGATGCTTGGTTCTGCGACCCTGTTTCAGTGGAGATCTTGTTTTCTGTACGAGCCATCTTGGTAGCCTCTGACTACGACTTTTGTCAAGCACATTATACAGTGTGTTAATATTTGTATCATTATCACATTGCACCTTGAGAGAATGTTTATGTATGTTGGTATATGTATATGCACTTGTAAGACCTGTTTAAATAAGTAGCAAATTGCCAAGTCTACCTACTAAAGAACTCTGTGTCTGCATTAATATTTTATTTAGTGACCTTTCTAAATCACTTGCTTTATTTATGAAAACACAGGTAGATGCACAAAAAAGTTGGGATACATTCTTGTTACAAAATAGTGGAAAAGCATGTACAAAAGAGGAACACACACACACACCCATGCACATTTAGAATTGTATAATTATTGAGACATTATCATCTATGGATACAGAAACAATTAAACAATGTTGTGGGAAACATGTTGTTCATAACAGTTGTTCCTGGGAGAAAGATATTCAGTACATTCCTGTGAATCATGAAATTACAAGCTCTGTCTGTAGATGCAGCATGATTTTCATTTGACACTTGCTAAGAGTCCTTAGTGAGGTGGAGTACTTACTACAATCTCGTATTCCACAAACACTTCTAGGACATGTCAAACAGCTAAAATTAACTCCTTCTCTCTGATTATTACATTATGTTAAATTTTATTTTAATAAATAAATTTACATTTTAGCTCCAGTGCTTTCTTGAAGAAGCTTCCTCTTGCAGCTCTTGTTCTGAGCAATGATTAGTTGCCTCTGATAGGAAAGATCTGGGAAATCTCCTGTTAAAGGCTGTACTGAGGCAAATCCTCAGCTTCCATAAATCAGGTTCATTCCACCAAAGCAGTGAAGCTACATGGGTTTACACACCTGCAAAATACTGCCTTGTAAATCTGTAGGCCCTGACATTTCAAGGACCTCTATACTCAATCTCTAGGACTCATCTAGTGCTGGAAGTTGAGAGCTTTGCTGGAGTAAAGCCAGACTGCTTCTCAGGACCAAGAACCCACATATATTTCTAATTAATCCATGATTCCTGTCTCTATTCAGAATGTTAAAATAAAATAAACAGTGCAGTAAAATGTGTGTAGGTCTCTGAAATATGTGTGGTTGTTAAAAGAATTAGCTAGTACTGAACATGCTCCATCATTGGACTGGTTGTACATTTAATATTGATTATGTATTAACAACTTTTTTTTTTTTTTTTATTGTAGTGTAAGTTGTTGAAGGAAAAGGCAGATCAAAGAGAAATAAGAAACACTGATGCAAAGTGCTAAAACTTTTTACAGATGTCTCCTCCTGCCAAGAGTTCCTGGAATCTCCCATCCATTTAATTTATCTTAAACATGCAATTTATTCTCAGCTACTAGCTCTCAGGTGCTAAGACCAATCTTTGAAAATACAAGCGTCACCTGTAAAGGAACTGAATAGATATATTTTGTTGAAATATTTTTTTTTCTCAAAGCACCAATATTTTTTTATTTAGCTAGTCTGTTAGTACCCAGAGTATTTCCTTTAATTCAGTCACACCTAATAAAGTTTAAAGCATTGGTTAGAGCACTTTTTTTTGGTTCACATTGGCATTTCCAGAAAGGAAATCACACATTATTTTCTTCTGACACAGTTACAGTAACATACAGTTGTAATCTCAGCCAGTAAATTACAAAACAGTGTTCTTCTGAAGGCCAGGAGTTTAACATTACTCAAAATCTTTGGTTCCTAACTGTTTGGCTGAGATCCACAAGTGACATTGTTTTGTACACATCTGAACTTCTGCATGCACTTAATTAACAAGGTAGCTATTAGAATATGCCAATTAATGTTCCAGGCTGCAGATAAGAGCCAGAAGTGGGATCTAACATGAGTCTTCAAGACCTTCCAGTCAGTGTCCTGCCTTACAGCATCAGCAGAGCTACGTCTGGAAAAACACTATGATATCACTTCTTCTGCCTCCCACTCTAGAGGACTTTGCTCCTCTCAGCTAGAAAAAAAAGAAAAGGAGCAGAAAAAGTAACTATGCTCACCATCATACTACCTGGGACTCCTCACATCATTCATGGAAATGTATTGTACTTTAACTTGAAGGAGTCATTTTGTAGGCTGAGTCCTTTATCTCATGCCTTTATTACATTACATGTCTGTATGTCATGCCTTTATTTAGAAAAGTTGTGACAGTCCAGTGCAGTTCCCATGGACTGGAAAAGGGGAAACATAACCCCAGGTTTTTAAATACAGGGAAAGAAGGAAGGCCCCAGGGAACTACACACTGGTTAGTCTCATTTAGGTGTCTGGAAAGATCATGAAGGAGATTGTCCTGGGAAGTATGCTAAGGCATGTGGAATTTAAGGAGGTGATTGGTGACAGCAACACAGATTCACTAAGGGCAAATTGTGCCTGACAAAACTGATGGCTTTCTATCATAGAGTTACAGCATTGATGGATGAGGGAAGACCAATTGACATCATCTGTCTGGACTTGTGCAAAGATTTTAACACTGTTCTGCATGCCTTGCTCCTGAACTGAGTGCACCACTCAGTGGATAAGGAATTGGTTGGGTGGTAGCACTCAAAGAGTTGTGGTCAACAGCTCAGTGTCTGAGTGGAGATCAGTGACAAGTGGTATTTCTCAGGGGTTGGTATTGGGATCAGAGCTGTTTAATATCTTTCCTGGTGACATGGACAGCAGGATTGAGTGCACCCTCATCAAGTTTGCTGATGACACCAAGCTACAGGGTGTGGGCTACACACTGGAGGGAAGGGGTGCCAACCAGAGGGACCTTGACAGATTTGGGGTGGGCCATCATGTGAACCTTACGAAGTTCACCAAGGCTATGTACAAGGCCCTGCACATGGGTTGGGGCAAGCACAAATACGGGCTGCACAGAGAATGGATTGAAAGTAGCTCTGAGGAGAAAGATGCAGGGGTGTTGGTGGACAAGAAGCTCAACGTGGCTCAGCAATGTTGCAGGCCAGAAAGCCAATCTTATCCTGGGCTACTTCAAAAGAAGCATGTTCAGCAGGTCTAAGGAGGTGAGTCTACCCCTCCACTCTCATGAGGCCCCACCTGGAGTACTGTGGCCAGCTCTGGGGCCCCCAGCAGAAGAAAGACATGGACCTGTCCAAGCGAGTCCAGAGGAGGGCCATGAAGATGATCACGGGGGCTGGGGCATCTCTCCTATGAAGATAGACTGTGAGACTTGGGTTGTTCACCCTGGAGGACAGAAGGCTCCAGTGAGCAGCCTTAGAGCAGCCTTCCAGTACCTGGAGGAGGCCTGCAAGAAAGCTGGAGAGGGACTTTTCACAAGTAGTGAAAGGACAATAGTTAATGGCTTCAAGCTGGAAGAGGGTAGACTTAGATTAATATATAAAGAAGAAATTATTCAGGCTGAGGGTGGTAAGACACAGGAACAGGTTGCCCAGAGAAGCTGCGGATAACCCATCCCTGGAATTGTTTAAGGCCAGGTTGGATGGGGTTTTGAGCAATGTGGTCTAATGGAAGGTGTCCCTGTCCATGACAGAGGGTTGCATCTAGATGATCTTTAAAGATCTATTCCAATCCAAACCATTCTATGATTATGTGATCACACATGCATCAACAATAACATTCACTAATAGAAAAAAATGGACAAGAACATTAAGAGAAAGAAATTCTGAAATTATAACTAGACCTTGAATGAAACTTCCAGTGAAAATGTCCTGCAAATTCAAGTACGGATTTCAGTTTGTTTTCTCACATATCTCTGCCATGACTTTCTCACTGACAGTCTTTTAAAGGTTGTTCACTTACTTTTTTTAAAAAATTAATCTACGGATCATATGAACCATGAAGTAGCAAGTGGGTGGAGTATTACTAACTGCACAACCAATAAATTGCTTCAGGCCTGCAATATAGCCTCATCTGAGACCAGCAAGATATGCCAAAATGATGCCTAAAGATGAAAGAAAAATTACAGGACTGCACATAACAGCTATTTCACAAGAGCTATTGGACAAAATGTTCCGAAAATTGATGGCATTAAGACAAAAGCAAAATGAAAACCAATGAAAAAACTTCAGTTTTCATCAAAAATGTCATAATAAGCTAAAATGTCCTGCAGACATTAGAGTTTTTTTCTAAAAAATCTTAAATCGATAGTTCTATTTCTATTACTTTTAGGATTATTTTTTTTTTTTACTTTTTACTTTCCAGAACTGCATTTTCATATTGAATGTTTTTTGCAAGTGTTTGCTCAGATCTTCCATAAAATCTTCCATCTTGTGCACATGCAACTCAGTCTTGGTGCATAGGTCAGTACTCTGGAACTGAGGTACCACTGCAAGGAGTGTGTTATAAAACTGTGACATGTGCAAAAGCATCCATAAAAGCCCCTTCCACAAAGGTCACTTCAGCCTTATCAACAATAAAGGAAGAAAAATTAAATGGTTTTAACTGGCAGCAAAGCAAAATTGATCCTTGCTATAGACTATTAGACTATATAGACTAATATAGACTATTGTGGAATGCAAATCAGTAAAATCAGTAGGTTTTGATCAGAAGCCAGATGCAGCCACCTCCACTAGTTGCGTGTATTCAGGCCAAGATGAAATTTAGCTATTAGCGTGGCAAGAAAACAAGGTTTTGGAGAGCTCATCACTAATCTGAACTTGATACAGGTTAACAAGAAGTGACTAATGACCAAAAGTAAAACATGTTTTTTATTTCAGTCCAACTTTTAATGGACAGATGTCCACTTCATAAAAAACAACTGCATAAGTGGCACTGATGGAGATTCCTGGTGGCAATTCCACCAGAGAGGTCAGTGATTTTCATGGACCTAGAGGACTGAGTCAATATCCCTAATTATGACATTTACTGTATTTTATGGTGGAAGAGTCATATTTATAACAATATGTGCCCTCACTTGCACCCAACACAATACAAATGCTTTTCAGTTCTATGAAGCCTACTACTGTCAGTGTTGCTCCACAAGAGTGTAACAC
>JAVJGJ010000054.1:67641613-67653068 GCA_035590215.1 Microhierax caerulescens | reverse complement strand
TCCAATTACTGTCACCGACACTGTTTAGCTTGGTTAAATATTATTTGTCAAATTCTGAATTTTTTGTCCAATTCTTTTAGAAACTTCATTTATTCAAATAATGTACTAGGTAACTGATTAGAACAGTTTGCTTAGCTGAACCATGTCTGAAAGTGATTTATTGGCTCTGCCTCAATTGACAATCACTTTGCACTATCTCACAAGTTAAAGATTTTTTAAGAAACAATAATGTAATTCAACCACTACACTGTTTATTTTCAGATCTAAGAGCTTTTACTGAGTTTATAAACAGCAGTTGAAACATTATAGAATTTACATTATTAGACTTTGTGTGAAAATTCAGGTATTATTCCTTATTCCTAAAATTTCCATCTCCACATATGTTTAAAGTATAATTTACTAAGCAAGTTAATATTTTAGCAAAATTGCCACTATTCTTAACCAAAAACTATCAGTTCCTTAAAAAACAAACAAACAAACAAACAAAAAAAAAACCCAAAACAACAAAACAACCAAACCTGTAGTACGCTAAAATAAACCCTAAGGACCCTTTACAAAAAAAGCAAGTCAATCTCCTTTTTTTTAATTTCAGCCCAACAACTGTCTTATTTTTCCTTATTCTCAAAAAATGAGTGACTGTTCCCCGTGGCCATCATAATATTCCTCCCATTCTGTTTGCCAGAGGTTTTATCTTCCCTCATCACTTTACCCATGTTTACTTTTATTTTTAATGCTTCATTTTCCTTCATCTGTTTTACATGCAATCACGCACTCTTAAAAAAGTTCTAAGTATCTCCTTTATAAAAGGGAAACTCCAATCTGCTGAATAAACATGAATAAGATTGAATTCCAATGCTTTATCTGATCCTAATGTAATGGGAATTTAAAATAAATAAAGTAAAAAAAAAAGGCAACCAAAGAAGAGGAAAGCCATTCTGGAAAGGACAAGTAAGTTAGCTATAAAAGTTCAGTATACTCAAAACATGGAAGAAAACAGAAAAATGTACCTTTGTGACAGAATGTCCTAACCTGTTTATCAAAGGAAAATTATTATACTTTTCTTAATGCTAGTCTTGTTATTGGGTAGGCTTGAAGAACCAAAACATCACATTTCAGAATGTTTTAAAAGTGTCTAGCAATGATTGTTTTAGATAGTTTGGAGAGACCGCTTTCAACAGCCAAAGTACACATACTTGGGTTGAGAAATTGAGAAGATGGATGCATGTTAGTTATGTAAAGAATACAGCATACTAACATTATGATTTTTGCATTATATAAGAACACATATGTATTATTTTCATAACTGTAATACTGGAGGTGTCATTTTAATTAAATAATTTTAATATCACATCTTCCATTTTGCCCCCTTGACTGAAGAGTGATGGTTTTGCCATTTTAAGGCTGCTTACCATAATAATCAGCTGGAATGCATTATATTTTTAATCAGGCTATACTATTACCAACTGTTAATTAAACTAAAAATGCACCAGTGGTCTCAAAGCACAAAGTATCTTTCCTGAACATACTTACTATTCTTAGATTTTTAAAATCATGGCTACAGGTGATGATATACAGTTATTTCCTGCAAAGTCAATGGCCATGTCCACCTAAAACTAATTTTCATTTTCCGCAGCTGTTCAGCATAATTCTGCAAATGAATTGGCACAAAATGTGTGACAAACTACTCAATGAATGCCTATTACTTACTATAAAATTTAACCTGATATTTTATATTTAAAACCAAGATAGTTAAATAGTTATTACATCTCTGCAAATGCAGGGTCTTTAGCCTCCAGCTCTGTACTCTGAGTGTCAAAATAAAAGAATTTATATCTAGCACCTTATCAGCAGATTATGCTTGCTATTACACCATACTGGAAGCCTATCATACAATCTTTAATTCTAGTCATACCACAGAATTTTTATTTACTGTATGAAATATGTTAACAGTTACTTGGATATTCAACAGCAAATTCAGTCCACGTGCTGGGGAACACATGCAGGGCAGACTAACAAATGAAGCTATTGGATACATCCTAGCCTTTATCAACTACCTTCTTCAATTTGGTATTGAAGAATCAAAAGACAGTAAAATCATTTAGGAAAGAAAATGTAAAAATTGGACATCGGTGTATGTGATGAAATGCAAAGGAAAATTAACCCAAAATCTAATATTTTTGTTTGTTGTTCTTCAAGGTTTGCTTTGTTTTGATGCTCCGTTTACTGGGACCACATATGAATCTCCATCATGACAGAGATGTAGGGTAGTTATTTCAAGTATACAGAGATCTATGCTAGAGGGAGTTTTTAGTCCCTACTTAGAAACTCCTAGATAGGTGTTAAAAACCATGGCAAACACAGTCCATTGCTTCTCCAGCACCTATCCTGAGCAGCAGAGCAGGCATATATCCACACTCTTCCTCAACAGCTGGCAGCCACATTCTTCTTTAGAGTCTCTCTACAGCGGTTGAAACCATCTCATGGACCACCTGCAGGCACCCTGACTTCCCACTCGGACATGAACAGGCCCTTAATGCTTTTTTTTAGTGTTTGTTCTTTTTTTCTGTTGTTGTTGTGTAGGAGCTGGGAATAGTTCTCTCTGTTGGTTTCAATGCTTCATTTCTTGGGTGTCATGCTGGAAAACTTTTAAGACCATCAGCATTCCACAGAAAGGAAAATTACTCGTGACTGCAAGAGAGCTTCTACAGAAGAAAAGCCACCTGCACTCTGCCTTACACTGTGGAGCCAGAAAGTCTGTTAAGTGCAGCTCTCAACAGTGTCAATGTACAAGAGGACAGCTTCCCATTTCTAACAACCACAGCAGCAACCACATTTCTTCTCTCCTGGGAAGACTAAGAGAGGATGGAAACGTGATCCCCATCCATTTTTCTGAAAAACTACGTATTCACTGAGATGAAATGAAAATACCACAGCCAGGCAGCACAGTGATGGAGATCTGAGGATGAACACCTGAGCAGGACAACTCCCTGATACAGTTTGTCTCATAGGCTTTTTTTCAACAAACATGCTTTTTACCCTACTCTGTACTCCAGAGCAGCACAGTATCTAAATAAATGATCCTTAGTCACCTGAAATACAGTCAGGGTAGCCTCTGTCTGTCACAAATCAGACAGACTCACCAAATGACTGACTGTCTATCAGAAAGTAGGTACAGTCACTGAACGAATAAAACACGCAAGGAGGAGATCTACCAAGCCAGAGCATAAACTGAATGGACAAAGCCAAAACATGATAGAAACCAAAACAAATTAATGTAATTAATACATATTTCAGAAATGGGATGAACACCTTCTTGGAAAAAAAATGCCTAGATATACAAAATATTTCCTATTATCAAGCATGATTGGGTAGGACAACTTACCACATTTTCAGCCAACAGTTCTAAAACTTTTCTTGCTTTTTGTAGAGGTAATAGTTTCAGGTGGGGCATTGTGACAGCCTCATCAAAGCTTCTGCACTACTTAGTTGGATTAATTTTAATATCTGTCACCTGCATATCTTAAATCCAGCTGGTTAAACTTAGTTTAAAGATATGAAGTTCCTCCACAGGTAATGAAAACAAAATCTGATCATCTACCCCTCACATTATACTTCAAAAACTCAGAATGAGTATACATAAATGCCCTATCTAAGCATGCTTCAAAATAACAACCATGATATTTTATAACCAACTCTCCATAAATTGACAAAGATACCACGATACAACAATTCATCTTTTTTTTCTGTCAAAGTAATTTACAACTCTTACGCATGCTTTGAAACAATTTCACTTTGTGACAAAATACAGCAATGTCAAGTTGAAAAAACAGTCGTCTATTTAACACCACTCACCAAAATAAACAGTAGCGTAAGACAGAAGATGGAAACTATCTCAACCAATTGGACTAAAGAGTGGAATTTAGATAAGCTGAATAGAATTACTCACTGGAATTTAGCCAAGACACTGAAATCAGTGTATCCATTCTCTGTGTGAGTGCCAAGGAGTTTGGGTGCTTACTTTCCAAGCCAACAGAGGCACAAGGGAACCCACACAATCAAGTTTCATGTCTACGTGTAACTCAAGACCCAACATTTCCAAAAGCCCAAACCTCATCAGTTCTCACAAACTCTTACATTAACTTCATAGACACTGGCTTCTCTGCCAACACACCACCCCCATCCATTTACAAAGGATGTGAACCACAGCAAAAATAGTGACCCCTCAGTATTTCTCAGGGCTGCTTTCTTCTTCCAGGGCCCTCTTTGGAGATGCCCCAGGCATATGACGATCCAGCTGATTCTGTTCACTGTTCAGAACTGATGGAAGCAGAAGTTACCTTGATGGGGTCAAAGATCTGCTATTTGAAATTTTTAAAATTTAAACCATTAAAGACAGACAACTAATTTCTGCTCTAATTTAAATATTGGGGCTGGCGCTCTTGCAGAAAGCTCTAATTTCAGTCCTCTCCTTAATGACAATATCCTTATCTTTTTACTTTTTCTATGCCAATTTCTTCATCATTACTCTTACTACCTTTACTCTCCAAACAGAAGCCAGCATTATGCAAAATTACTTTTGGAAAATAGTGCATTCCCAAGAAAACAGAAAGGCTATAGAGTGAGTACACTTGTCTCACAGGACACACTCAACAATCCTTTGTTTTGTCTGTCCTGTTTTCTGCAACTAGACTACAGGCACTTCAAAACAGCCAGAGGAACAAATCCTTCTGTGGCTTCTATGAAAAACCTAGTACTTATTTTAAGATCCTGTCCTTTTTCACTTATGTTGACAATGCCCTTATAAAATGTGAATTCCTGTTTGGGAATTAGTTTGCTCAAATCTCAGAGAAAGAAGTAAGCAAGCACCATCCATCATCCTGCTTAACATAGGCAGTAGCTGTTGTTTGTATGTACTGTTACTTTAACAAATATCTTCCAGAAAAAATACCATAAGCCCTTTTCTTTTAAAGGAACTCAAAAGGCACATAAACCCCCAAAAAGACTACAAACACATCCTGCCATCTCACCCATTATTCTAGAAGCTAAGAAAAAAAATTGCTTTTAAAGTGCCAAAGAAGAGCACTGTCTGTGCTGCTGCACAAATAACCCAGACAGAAAAGGGAGTCAGGCATGGGAAAGATCCTTCACTCAGTATCCAGCTGGCACACACACCTTTTACCTTATGTCAAAACAAACTACGTTTATCTCTTACAGAAATGTCATGCAGTAATATAAAATTACCTTTGTGACAGAGAAGATAGTCAGAATAAATTTAGTCTCAGCATGCTACTGAAATTTAGATCAAGAATATAAATAAGTTATTTTGTTCAAAATCTTGCCTTTAATTTAAAGTGACATCTTAAGAGCACTCTGTTTCTAAATACTGGAGGGAGTAACTGCCACGCAACTGTCACATATGGATAGCCTGAAAAAGTACATAGATGCCACAAGAAACTCTGCCCACTTTGCATGTCTTTTGATTGAATATTTAGGCATATCCATGACATTCCGGTGTGCGTTCCATGTAAAATGGTGAAACAAGTTGTAGGTTATACTTTCAGGTAAACTTAAAGAAATTTGTTCAATTTCTATGAAGTGACGAGATACTTTGCACATTGTCTTCAACAACTTCCAATAAACCCAAAAATCTTTCTCTTTGGGTATCCCAGAAACCCTTCCTCTCAAGCTTTTTTTGGCAACAGGTTAGACTCCAGAGTTACCACTACAACAAGCCTCAGTATACCTCGCTGCTGCTGTGATGGGAACTGTGGCAAATACATAATATTCTGGCTTTGCAAAAGAAGCATAATGGCTTCTGCTGAGTAGTGGTTGTGCGTAGGTCCTACCTACTTATGTTCCTTTCTGCCTGTGCAGAAGAATCTGAATTCAGAGTTGGAATTCAGATTAGCTCTTTCACAGGTCAAAAATGGAAGCCTTCTTACAGCCTTATAAAACACACTTGTGTAGTTGCAGTGCCCCAGATTTCTTTCATCAAATATGTCATTAGTGTATGAAAAGATATTAAATGTTTATTGATTTTTAAGAATGCCCTTTCTTTGCTTCTGGAACCCAAACAATTTAAGAACCAAATTTTTTTTGCTGTGGGGTATTACATGCTAAAGATAAATAGTCCAGAAGAAATCAGTAGAGCTACTCTCTGAATGACTTAATACTCATCATCTGAACATAATCCTACATGATGTCCCTTTGTTCCATAACTATGTCAAGACACTTCTCCTAAAAAAATCACCTCTGTAGTGCATTACGTCTCTTTCTTGTTGGTGTATAAACATGTTCGAAAGAAAAGTATACTGTAATTTGCTATATAGAAAAATATTTCAGAATGCCACAAGTACATTCTGGGAAAAAAATATTTTTTAGTGTTTCACAATATTCTGTCAAGAATCTTTTTAATGAGGATAACTCAGATTGTACAGAGTATTTCTCTACTGTGCTCCTTGCTTTCATTTTTAGACAAGAGCTGATTGATAGGAAGAAAAATAAAATTGCAAAAGGAATGTCTCCTTCACAGACAAAAATTCTTACATCACATTCCTACAGAAAATTTTTGAGGAAAATGAAAAAAAAGTGAAATGAAGAAGAAATTTGGCAAAAAAAGTGCCCACAAGTATATGCACTTTCTCCACCCCACTTCTGCCAAACTTTAAGGTTTTAGAGTGTTCCTACAGTGTTTTAGCCAAATTTGTACAAAAGAGATTCTTTCCCAAGAGATCAGCAAGGAAGCAATGATCAAAAAAATTAAATACTGCCTTTAAAAAGTAAATCAGAACAAAGGCAAAGCTTTTTATGATCATACAAAATAACATTACATTTACAACATGTAAAAAACTGTGGTAAATGAACTATGACAGAAAAAAACACTGTAAACAAAACACATTACCGATAGTATCATTTATCTGTGGAAGACAAGCTTCTCACATAGCAAGCTTCCCACTTTGTAATTTAGCTTGTGCAAAGACTGGAGAATTTGATACATAAACATGAAACTTTCATTTATTAAATGCTTGAAAGAACTGCAAGCTACATACCTACTAAAGTTTAAAAGTAGCCACTAAAATAAATACCTCACTTTACTAAATATATCTGCAATCTAATCTGTATGTCTGTATTGATCATATTTACACATGATGCTGCATGAAGCTGAAGTAAAATTCAGGTTGCAAAGCACAATTTTTCTTGCAGGGGAACCTGGTAATTCAAAATACTTAGTACCATGTATGTAGATTTGAGAAAGTCCAACAACTCCTTAGGCTACGTATCTCTTCTCTCTTTAAGGCACTATGAAATCCAACATCTACATAGAAACATGAAACAGTTTGCGGTGGCTTCCTTAGCACTTCATTTGTGTTATAAAACTGTTTACAACAGGCCCTTCTTCTGCCTGTGTAATCGTTTCTGAAGTGTTTTGACCAAGAATCTGTCATTACAGTTTTCGTAAGAACTCAATTTTTTAGCATCTTCTCAAAGATGCTAAGAGAATTCAACCATTTAGCACTTGTCACATCTTGCGAAGTCAAATAAAATCATCTCCCCTTTAGATTGTCAAATAGGATAGCAGAAGCACCTGCAAACCTTCGTAGTCTAGAAGTATCACCAAAGTAAATAATGTTTTTGAAAGTTATGTCAGATGCTTAAGCACATCTGCATTCTTTGAATCCCTAATGCTACATACAATAGGGAAGGGATAAAATTACAGAATCATAGCGTTTCAAACTGTTTCCAGTGATGCTTGTCATCACCTACACCATGCATGGAAAATGTGTAGTATGAAGTAAGTGTCCAAATAAGTTTGGAAAATAAACCTATGTCTAAGTGAGAACCTTCTTTCAGAGAATAAAACAGGATAGATATACTGGCTTACACTTAATAAGATGGAAACAGTAACTAAATATATCTAAAAAAAAAGTAATCTCTTCAGTATTGCTACTCTGCAGAAAGCAAGTACATAACTTGGTAAGTAACGTGAACTTTCACATTAATGAAAGTTACCTAAAACAGCATTTTCTACGGCATCAAGACCAGGCTGCTGGCAGTGACAGATAAGTATCAGCCTCCAGTGCTGGAAGGGGATTGAAGAGAGTTTGTAGGCACATCTCCTGCTTCCCTGGAAGACAAGGCATTGGACTTGTGTCAGGAAATAATTCGGGCTCGCTAAATCACAGCGCAACTTCACACAAGCCACCTTCCTTCTCCAAGCTCCACCGCCTCTGTCTGTAAGATGACATTTACCCAAGGCTGTAAAGCATTTTGAAGGCTTAGGGAAGGGATGATGGAGAAACTGGAGACAAATCAGGAACAGTAAGTGTTATTACTGGCGATAAGAAGAAGAGCTTCTTCATTGTGACATTTTTGTGTGATATATTTCTAAAACACCTATGGATATGGCAAGAAGAAAAAAAGCACACAAGAAGTATGCCAATCTTTCTTACATATATGGATAAAGCAAAATCAAGGTTCCTTTCACTGTTTCCCCTGTGTTTCTTGTATGAACATTCACAAGCACAAGAAGCACCACAAAAAAAAAAACAGGCCTTATTACCCTTAAAGGAAGCAGAACAGCATGGTCTTCAGTTAAAATAGATAACTGAAATAAAGTCCAAGTGCAGACAAGCTGTAGTTCTAATCTAAAAGGAGTAGTTCAAATATCTGTAGAAGAAAGCAGCCTGAGGCTGACCCAAATGGCTTACATACAATTAGGAGCTAACAGACAGTGAAATTGTAAGGAAAGTCTTCACAGCTAAGGCGTAACAGAAGATAGGACTGACCTAGTAATATCTGGACTACATATTTTGCACAAATAATTGAAATACCATCTGGTTATGGTTTCAGGTTCTGCAACTGCATTTTGTTACGTAAAAATAATTATATTTAAGTGCAAGCTGTACAGGGCATGCCTGGCACTTCACAAAATTACTATGCATTTTTAGTTAATTTCCATGCATTGTAATTTTTGTATCTAGAGAAAGAAAAATCCAGAAATTATTTCTAGTAGTGTCTCTCTTGCTCTGCTCACATTTAAAAAATGAATGTCAGGCAACAGATCAATATTTTATGCAGCACTATTCTTTGAATAATTAATACAACAGGAAAGTGCTGCAAGTAAATGCAGTCAGTGAGTAGAGTACAGATCTAGAGAATGGGGTCGTGAAATGAAGGAAGAAAATTTAATTACATGTATTGTCACAGCCATTTAAGTTTAATTACCTGCAAATAACAGAAAATTGAAAAGGAAAATTATATACCTCAGTGTCAAAAAGTAGCATCAATGCAATGACATTGTTCTTTAAAACCACCTAATTACTTTTGCTTTCTCTGATTTTTTTTTTTTTTTATTTCTTATTATATATGAATAGTAGTAAGCACTTCCTTAGACAGGGAAAAAGCAGTGCAAGAAGCTCCTGAGAAGAACTTTGGTAGGGGCACAAGGGAACACATAAAGACAGAATAAAAGAAGGAAAAATCCTTCAATTAATCTAGATATTTGAAAGTAAGCTCAATCAAAATTAAAAACATGGCTAGTTGCCTTATTACAAAGTGTTCATATCCCGTAAGAACTTCAGCACAGGTATGATGGTACAAAACCTGCAGTTGTTCCTGAAGTGTTCTAGCAGCAGGATATTCAGATGTCTGGCAAACACTTTGACAATAACTATGAAATAAATTACAAAGAAAAATCTTAAAAGCAAAGTTTCTGCCCGAGAGTGAAAATAGCATGTACTTCTGACATCTGGCAAGTTACCTGAGACCTTTCAGTCACAAAGAAAATGTCACTGTATTGAGAGGTAATAAGACATATACTTATGACCTGAAAAATGTCAAAGTGGACCCATGTCATTCAAATTAACATAAATGTCAGAAGGACAGACTTCTGTTGATTGCTCAGCATCATATCTCAACCGTGCATGAAGTCTTAACCCAAAGTAACTCCCAGCTCTCTCCCTCTGATCTCAGTCTTCTCAAACAGCGATTTCTGGCAACCTTTGCATAAAACACTTTGTTCCTTAGGGCTCATAATTTTTTTTTAATGTTTCAGTTGTAATGAGATAGCAGCTAAAACCTGAACACACCAAACATTTCAGAAAATGTAATAGATTCTAATTATTTTTATCTTTCAGGTCATCACAGAGCACAAGGTGTGAGCTACTTAATGAAAACAAGTTTTCTTGCTAAAACAAAAATTATACAATTTAAAAACACCAAGATGAGTCACAAACGAAAAAATACTACGAAAGCTCACAGACTTCTACAGCCTAAAGACAACTGGGCTTTCCTGTGGGATTGTTAGTAAAATCACAATTGTCACACACATATAGATTAAAAATATTTATAGAACAAGTCACCGAATACAAGGTATTTTTATTCCATTAGTATGGTGATGCAGGGCTGAATGCATACGACTTTCTGGGACATACATTACTACAGTTTTCCCGACTGCAACCACTGTCATCTGGCCTTCCTTGCCTTGGGTTCTGATTTGCCTTCTGCCCGCCTGCACCCCTTACTCATCACCACAGCTCTTCCCTTGCAGCACTAAACTGGGTATTGTCCATTTACTTTAGGTTTTATGGCAAAATTTGGTGTTTAATCTCTCATGCAAATTGGAAATCGTGACAAATGAAAAAAAAGAGATAGGAAAACAGAAAGATAAAAGGGAGGACAACAAAGGGAGAGTAATAAAATGTATTTACTAGCTGGCACTATTTATTATTTGGTCCTTGTATATTAATTTTCCTAAGTCCCATAACTGTGGAGGATGAAAAAGCCTATTTTTCTCTGCATCTCAGCTCACTAAATAAAGAGATTTTAAAAAAAATATTCAGAGAGCAAACATCAGAAAAGGAATAAACTAAGATACAGTCAGATGACAACAGTGATTCTTGTTATTTTGCTTGTTTGTTCTGGGCGTTTTCTGTATGTAAATGAATGGATGTTTTTATGTTTCTATTTTTACATTAAATGCAATTCGCTCTCAAGGTGTTCAGACAGTTGCCTATAGATCCTAAACTGTATTACACTCACATCAGTGAGCATTAACTGTATTAGAAGAAAGTTTTTACCCTCCTCTAGAAGGAATTCATCTAAATGGCAAGTTACATTTTAGAACAACTGCTTGCCTCAGCAAAGAAATTCTTCTGATTTTTGGGCATGCTTTCAGACTGCTACTCCTTCTTTAATCCTCTACGCTTGAAATGGCAAGTCCCCAAAGAAAGTTTTATTATCTAAAAATATGAAAGGACTAGACACAAAAAAACATTTTTTGTTAAAAAGCACATCAACGTAACTAACTATTTACACACCTTTAACCATTACAGTTTGTCTATCAACTCATTCATGACTTTACCCATCATTACTGGAAAGATAATAATTAATTTCAGCTTCTGCTCAACTAGGCGTGCTGCCAATTTTGTATCGATAATTCTGTCATTGGTGCAGG
>JAVJGJ010000054.1:67436629-67447279 GCA_035590215.1 Microhierax caerulescens | reverse complement strand
TGTTGCTCTGCACGTGCCTGCTTCCAGTTACACTCCTTTGCAAATTATTTCCTGTAACCGACTAGCAAAACTACTCCTCTTACAAACTGCCCAGTCAAAACTGCTCTGAGCAGTGGTGTGCACCAGGTGAAGAGCTGTTGGTTACATTCACTGGCTTGGGTTGACTGCTGCCAGCTCTGCTTATCTCTTCTCAGCTCTAAATAAGAAATTTTCTTTGGAAGCGTGGTGATAGCAGAGCCAAGCACTTGCAGCCTTTGGGGCAGCAGATGAGCCTTCCAGTTGCCACAAACTGCAGGTCTGGTCTGAACCTAATCGCTTGTGGGCATCACTGTAAGATCCAGAGTTACCGTTCTTTACTGGCAGACCCAAGGTGGGTATGGCAGGGGCAGCACAGGTCAGGCTGTGCCATATCTATAAAGGAGTTCCTGATCTCCTGATCCTGCACACTGTTCCTGTTCCCGTGGGAAGCATGTTAGTTTACGCAGATGTTGTTTAAAAACATAGGAAAAGATATTGATGCTCTGTATTGCTTATAACGCTTCCATTAAATGGCTTTTGGTGGGAATCTTTGTTTGTTTGTGGTAGGTTTTGATTATTATTTCTACCTCACAGTGATTAATGGGTGTTTTGGTAAACTTTGTAGACAGTGGAAGTCTGAGCTTTTAAAACCTGAAACTAGGCTGAATGCCTTCCCTTCCTCATCATGCTACTTACATTGTTGACAGGCATGAATAGTGCAAAACTGTAACATCATGTGTTTGCAGGGCTCAGAGTTTTAAATAGTGGCCTGAAGTTGCACCAGGGAATGTTTACGTAGGGTATTAGGAAAAACTTCGGCACTTGAAGGTTTTGAGCACTGTAACAGGCTGCCCAGGCAAGTGCTGGGAGTCACCATCCCTGGAGGTATTTAAAAGAAATGTAAGTGTGGCACTTAAGGACATTGTGGTGGTGGGCTTGGCAGCGCTAAGTTAAGGGTGGGACTCAATGAACTTAAAGGTCTTCTCAAAATGAATCAATTCATGTTATATGAATGGGTACCTTTGCCTCATTTAAATAGTGATAATGAAGAGGGGGGGAAAAAACCACCATCCTGTAGGGAATCAGCTCCTCAAGCATTAGGCTAAGAAGGTGTCTGGATGTTCCTCACTACTTCTTCCCAAAAGGCTTATTTTCTAAAAGATGGGAATCATCTGCTGTCTAATAAACTGCATAAAAGTTTGCTGAGGCTATAAACAGGAACTGGTAGGGAAAAAATTCCAGAGAGTAAGACTTTTGCAGGGGACGGAGGTCTGAGACCTTTACTTGGAGGACAAAATTTGTTGCACTTGGTACATGCTTAGGAGCAGGAGGAAGCGAGTAAGATGGTCTAGTGCATTTATATGCCTATTTTTATTTAACCTGGAAGTAAATTTCATGTGGAATCTTATCAAAAGAAAAGTTGTGGCACAAATCTTTGCAGGAGCATGGAACACTGAGGCTTGATGTAGACCTTGCTTACTGTTTGCCCTGACAACAGGAAGCTGCTCATTTCCGTTAAATAGTAACAAGCCTAATCTGACTAAACCTAGATTTCAGTGTACTTTGTGGCTTAATTGGCCTATTTTGAGGTTTTTTTAAATACTTGCTGCTAGGTAAAGAATAATTGCTGCTTGAAATGGCTGAGGAAATAATCGAAGGGTTGAGAAATCTTAAGGTTGGTCAACTTATTTCAGTACGTCAAGTCCTCCAAGTGATGGACAGTAAAATGCCTAGTAATCTTTAAAGCATATGATGTATCCATACAGATTATTTTTGTACAAATTACAAAAATACTGAATGACAAAATATGGTATGTAAACATTAGCTGGTTCAAGAGAAGTTAATCTTTATGATGATTTTTCTTCCAGTTTGCAGATGTTCACTCTTGCGTTTACCTCTCAATAGAGGTTTTGGCCTACAGTTTCCCTTTAGTTGTTTTATTAATTCTCATACATGAACTGTAAAAAGATAAAAAAGGAAAAAAAGTTACCAAGTGATATTTGTCAATATTTTAACATTGGATATATTCACTTAAATTGTTGGCCTAATCTAAATGGTTTGTAGTATGTTTTCCATAGTTTTTACTATATTGATTGCCTTCTAGCAGCTCTGACTACTCTCTGGGTAAGTTGGGTTTATAGCTTCTTACCTCACTGAGATACAAAGCATTTGGATTGTATTTTGCTTGAATATTTGTATATTCACCCCCACCCCCCAGCCTTTGTAGGTATTTCTCTCTATTTCTTGTATTTTCCCGCCATTAGGCAAATCATTCAAGTTACTTTCATCTTCCCCCACTGACAAATTTCTTATGCTTTAAATTAGGTTTTGTGGATCAGATTTGACTGATGAACAAAACTAAATTTATCTGAAAATTAAGTATATAGGAAGAATTTTCTCACAGGGGAAGTACAGTGTGTCTACAATGTATCCTGAACAGTGAAAAGACATATTCCAGTGATATGTATCTTGATTTAACAAATTCTATTGCTCTTGGCTTTTGTATGAGGTATTGACACAGAATGTGGTGCTACAAGAGTTGATGATTTAATGGCAGAGTAACTAGGGACTTTTTAGAGTTGGTTGGGGGTGTGTGTGTTTGTGTCTATATGCTCACAGCCATGAGCAGCTGTGTTGTATAGCTGATCTGTAATAGAAATGTTTGCAGCATTTTTAAACTGTGTTGTAGCAGGAAATCCTCTTTATTTGAGGCTGGCCTTGTAATCAAAGAAAGTATGGCTTGAAATTAGTTATGGGGTACTTTTTTCCCATATGCCTACAGCATCTTCAGATCATAAGACCCAGAACAAATGCTATTTGTGGTCAAGTAGAAGTTAAGATGGCATTTGATCAATTAAGCAAGCAAGCAAGAAGTTTCACTTGGCACTTTTACACTCTCTTTCTCAAGTAATGCTTTGCTCAAACAAGAATTTCCCTTTTTAACTTGAAGATAGACTGACCTCACCCCCACTGAGAAGTGTGAGCTCTGTGCCCTGAGACTGAGGTATGTAATTTGCAGACGAGTAGGACATGCCTGTTTCATTAGTATCCCTAACAAGTCTCTAAGAAAGGGAATAGTACAGAATAGATGGTTTAAATTAGAAGCTGATTATCCTGTACTTCTTCAGGTGCTGTTTTCTGAACCAGTTGTTGCTGCTGTCGCTTGGAGCCAAAACATCAATTCTTTCTTTTTCTTTTATTTCATTGTGGTGCTTCCTGGGATCTCTGCAGCAGCCCTGAATTTAGTAAGGCAGGTGTATGAGTTGGAGTATCAAACAAAATACATACCCTTTAAACAATGCAAGTTAAAGCTATTCCTTAATTTCAAGTCTGTTTTCATTTAGAAACCCAGATGTTGAAAAGTAAGCGTCTCAGCTCATGAGAAAACTTTACAGGAATTTTACATGCCTTTTAGATGACAGAACCATTAATTGTCATTGGTACGTTAATAAGATGTATGTTGAGGATTAAGTCCAGAAGATATCAGTACCAAAATCTGCATTTCTTTCAATGCTTCCTCATTAACTAAAAGCGTATCTCCTAATAGGTGAGGTTTAGTATTAAATATGCCTGGCTTAATCCAAGGTCTCATTTTTTTCCAGAAATAGGGTTGGGTATTTTTAATTGTCTGGTTTTGAAGTTCAGTGTATGCTACAGATCAACAGAACAAGACATGTTAAAACACAGCATTTTTTCCCAATTTATGGAATAATGCAGTAGTGTTACCCTGTGGAAGTCAGGCTGGATGCAGTCATTGGTGGTGGTAGTTACTTGGATACGTGTCTGACCATGAGTGATAGTTGCTAAATCGTTTATCAGGAGGAGGTGTGCGTGAGCAGTGGGCTGGGCTCTCTGCATCCACAGCAGAGTACGTGGCCTGTTTCATGTCTGTGTCTGGAGGCCACAGAATTCAGAATGAACTGGTGGCAATGATGTTTGCATTATGAATTTGATATTTATTACCTGGGTCAATAGCTAAGTATTTATTGTGTGGTGTGCTTAAGCCTTTATCAACTAATGGCTTAGTTTTTGCTTTAGTGCCACAGCTTTATGTCCGAACGCTGTGCTTTTGCTAAGGAGCTGGTCTTCAGAGAAATTCAGGAAATGTAAGAGCCCAGCAAACTGTTTTAAACAAAAGTGGCTGGTGTTCAATAGTTGAAGACTTCACATGCTTACTTTCTTTTAGTGTCTTCATCCAATATTTATAAACTAACTTTCTGCTAGTCAAATATTTCTATAAAGGCAATATAATTTTTCTTGTTTGGTATTTTGTCAGCAGAAGTTACTGGGGCTTAGATATAAATATATTCAGGACTGGTTGTCCTAAATAGCTTGACCTGATGAAAACCCTGTAATTCTATAGTTGATATTACTCCACTGGGTAGCAAATATGTGTAAAAAGGTAGAATGGATTAAACTTAAGGCACTGACAGGTGGGAAAATGAGGTCTAAAGTGAGAAAGCATACCTGCATGTGGTTATCTTCAAACATGTTTGTCTCTTGAGCTTTGAAGTTGAATACCTCATTTGTGAAGGAAATAAAAACCCTCTAGTTACCAGTAACTTATTTTTGAGCCCTTTATCTTCTCCAGCATACATATGACACACAGATAACATCATAAAATAGGCTGTCTTGAAAGGCATTTTAAGTAATAAGTGGTCCAGGAAAGCAAAGAAAATCTTTGATATGGAAAAAAAAGTGTTCCAAAGTTGAGTTTATTTGAAAAAAAAAAAAAAAAGAAAGCTACCACATTTCAGTGATTGATTGGGAAATATGAGTTCTGTAACCATTCTTGATTCTTCGTGAAGATGAATTTCCCTTTAGTTTCTAGCTGAAGTAAGTTATTTTGGACCCAGTTCCCATACAGCAGTGCTAGCCACTTCTGACTTGATGGGGTCATACTGAGCTATCAGAAGTATTTTGCCATTACTGCAGAATATTATATTTGCTTGAAGAACCTTTTACCAACAAGTACAGCAGAAGTTCTGGAAGTTAATGTGGAAATCCTGAAAGAAAAATATGAAAAAGTAGGTTTCAGGTGATGAGGAACGTTCTCTTTTAGAAGTCTGTTGGGTGGGTGTGGTAGCTAGCACTCATAGATATCTAGGCATAGATATATTGTTCCTGTCACTCAGTCCTAAAAGAAACAAAACCTTATTTTGTCTTTCACCAGTTCTGCAGAAATCTCAACTCACTGGTGTCACTAATATTGAGGTGGTGGTATGTGTTTATAAAACAATCTGTACTGTTTTCTTATGGACATGGACATAGAAAATACCGTTCTTTATATTGGAAGTTGGCCACTAAAAGAGAAAAGATTTGTCTGGGCTCATGAAACTGCTGTGCAGTTCTGATTTCAAAACATGTGTTACACAGCAGATCCTTTTTATCCATAAATGGTCCACTGTGTAGCAGAAGGCCTTATCCCCACCGGACATAAATAGTGAAATGTTCCTAACATATGATTCAACTTTTTTGCTACAATGTCTGAAGTAAGTAACTGTGTCTGGACTTGCTGAAAGCGTTCTAGTGTTTCTGTTAAACAAATACAAAATGGGTTTTGGTGCTGTTTTGCTTTGACGAATGAAGAGGAAGTTGCTGCTATATTAATTACTATTAATAAAGCATCACAGTTTTATATGAAACAGTCAGGTTTTAGAGCTTTCTTGGTATATTATGGTTAACTAATATGAAATATGTTGCAAAACCATACCACCATTTTTTGCAAAACATTTTGTAGTTTTTTTGATTATTTAGATACTGTGATTTCAAAATGTTGTAGAGAAATATTAGTTGGTAGTACCTGTGACTTTCTGACTCATCTGCTGCAGTAAGTATTCCAAGTGGTGAGTATGCATAGGCATAAAAAACATAGGCAAGGTAAGTCTAATTATAAGCCAGTAGTTAAACCCCAACCATTGAGCCAATTCAGAGCATTCAAAATTAGATATGTGTTAATTTATGCTATCCTGCTACCTTCTGGTAGAAGAGTATTTGTTTTGTCTATTTGCTTAGCCTATTTTCTTTAGTGTATTAAAGTAATTTTCAAGTCCTGCGGAGGAAGCTTTGCCCACCTTCAGCTCATCCCACATCCTTCTTCCTCAATTGGGAATACAAACTCTGCCTTTTATTAGCTGCTCTTCACCTGAATTTTGCATTTCGTGTTTCTTTACAGAGTGAAACAAAAAAATCATCAAAAATCGTTCAGCAAATACATTTTTTAAAAATTCCAGCTCATCTTCATGTATTACAGTTAATAAATGTTGATACTAATATTTAATATAATCCTGCTAGCTATATACTGTCTTTATGACATCTAACTGCCAAATTATTTGGGTTTGGTTTTTTGGGTTTTGGTTTTGTTTTTAATTTTGCTTCTCAGGCTACTTTACCAACCTACTTAGAGCTTTATGTCCTTGATGTTTTTTAATTTTCAAGTTTATGTTGAGGAAAATAATTTGCTACTGTTGGGCCTTCAACCTGTAGTATTTGGGATTCCAGACATAAAACCTGTCCTTAAGTAGTGTAGACTTGGCCTTACTTACAGTATTGCTAGCACTTCTGGCTGTGTTATCTTTTTGGCATGATTGGAATGATGTTGTAAACACCTAGGGGGGTTTAGTGGCATGTGGAACTTTATTACGCTTTTGATGATATAAAAAATTAGAAGGCTTGTGTGTAAGGTACAGAGAAGAACAGAAGAATGTCAGTAGAGGGTAGAACAAGAGACAAAGCTGAGCTTATCTTAGGAGCCTTGAAGCTTTAGCTGCCCAAAGCTTTGCAAGTCAAGTTAGAAGAAAACAGATTATAACCTTTATTTTTAGCTGTTTAATTATGGCTATCATTACAGTCAAGTATGGAATAAGACAGCTCAAGGACTTTTTGTTGTGCTGTTCTTGAAATTTTTGTGTAACAAAAATCATCACAATGTTTTTGTGTAACAATCAAGAAGCTGTGTTGTTTTATTCTGTTAACCTTGTAATGCAAACTGACTCTCTTGCATTTGAGCTAAAGGACAGATCTGCACTGGCGGGATAACTGGTTTAATACTTCATAACCCCCCACCCAACTTACAAGTTAATAAAATAAATTATATAAAATACATGAGGTTCATTTGTAGGGATATCTCCTGTTGAAGTCTCAAGTGGATTCAGGATGAGTGTAGCAAAGTTTTTCTGAACATCTGCCTGTGCTTTCCAGTGGTTTCAGAATAACTTAAACACACTGAAGGGAAGCTAATTGTTATTATTTGTTTGACTACAGTTTTCTTTTCTTGTAACACCCAGTAGTAGTCAGTGTTAATAATAATGTGGATAAATGGCAGAACGCTGTAGCTTCCTGTTTGATGAAATCATGAAATAAGATAGTGCAGATCTGTTACTATAAACTGTATAGTGGAAATCTTGATACTTTTTTTAGCGGCCAGCCCATTTTTTTTCCCAAGTGGTTGACAACATATTGATAGGGGTGGAAGTGTTTCTCATTTGAAGATGTCATTCTAGAAATGGTTTATACGATACTTCTTTATTTCCATGATTTTCCTGTCAAGTTCTTATCTGCTACTCTGTGTGAATTCAATTGGTTATTTCCAAGCACATCCACTTAATTTGTTATCCATTAAAATATTTGTTCTAGTTCTTTGGTGTATTAGATTATCCTCATGTTGAAGAAAAAAAAATCTGCAAATCCATTTTTGCTTGGAGCTCTTGAAAACTAATTAAAAGTTACGTAGCATTGAATAATAGCAGAAATGTGAATAACCATTGAGTTGTAGAGAAATTTGTGTAATCTAAGCTACAAATTTGTGTTGCACTCGTCTGCAAAACACCACAGTGTTCAATGATGCAGAAAGTACGCTGATTGCGTCCAAATGCTTTTGTGCAGATTTTCTAGCAGTATTTGCTGTACAAGTGGTTTTGAATATGCAGGTGGATAGTTTAAAGTCACTTGAAAGGTGAACTTTGTTGTTAATACCAGGAGAATAATTGGGGAATAGACGAGGAGTACTGAATTTGAAGTCAGCAGCAGGCAAAAAGACTGTGTACATTTTTATTTATTTATCCCTGTAAGGGATTCAAATGTAATCTCAGATGACTCACAGTTTATACATTTCTTCCACTTCAGATATTAGGCTGGGTAGGAGAGAGTACTGGAAGTCTGGATTATTACAAAAACATCCATCTGTTGAAAGCATGTTCTAGGTGACATGTGAAATGAAGGGCATGGGACACAGCCCTTAAGTGCAGTTTGGACAATTCTGACCATCTCATCTGGCATCGCTAAGCACTGGCTGTTTGACTGTGTTTTCCAATAAGCTTTGTGTATGTTGGGTTTTGTTACCTGTAGTTTTTTTAGAAGTTTCTTAGTATTTCAGCATACTCATTTTTTAACCACTTGCTTTACAATCTAAGATCTTTAAAAAAAATAAACCCCATATTTGTGTAAATGTCCTACTTTACAAGAAGTACTCAGTCCTATGTATCAAGCCAAGCATTTAGTTTTAGTGATTGCAGAACATGGTTTATTGAAAACACTTTTGGAGTGTTTGGGTCCAGCTGATGAATAGTCAGCATTTGAGATAAAACCTGCAAGAGCATAAAACCAGAGTATGTGCTGCTGCTATTTACACAGGAAACTGTGTCACAAAACCAACACTATTTTCTGCTGAAGTACAAGGGGTTGTATGTTGGTTACTGAGTTTGGGGAAGGAGACTGTATCGTTGCAGTGTACTTTGAAATTTAGCTTTAAAATGGTAGACAACCAGACCTCTGTACTAGCCAAGCTTAAATGCAGCGTGCATTATTTAACAATCAGTTTTGCAAAAATGCGCTTATGACTGATTTCACCTTTATCTGCCTTACAACCATGTTGTTTAGAAAGTGAATAGTTACAGCACAAACCTGAAAGTTGCTGTTGTGTATCTTGATGGCAATAAATACATTGATGGAGAAGAATGGCAATTAACAGATAGGCAAAGTAATAATTAAATGATTAGCTAGGAGGAGTTAATTCAGATCTTAATCAAATACTGGGATAGGTGTAAGGAGAACTCTCAAGAAGTTCATTTAACCTCCTTGAGACCAAAACCAAAAGACTGGAAATAAAACCTCCAAGTATGTTTAAGTTTCAATGTAAGTTTTCAATTTTCTTAATTTTAAGAGCTGGATAATAGCATAATGAAGTAACCTAAAGCTAATCAAAAGCATTTGACAACAGTGCCAGTAAGAAGAGAGGTATTTTTCAAAGCCTCTATACTACAGAAGAAATGGCTTAGATACCCAGTGTGACAGTCCAAAACTACCTGACAGTGCAGTTTTTTTCTGTGCTCAGTGAACCAAGGGCTTCCTATGAGAAAGTGGTAGAATTGGTGAACTAAAACTTTTCTAGATTTTATTTGTGTTTTGGGTGGGTATGAGCTGAAAGTATTTCAGGGAATTTCACCACGGTAAGATTGCCTTGAAGGCTTGGTGGCTGTAAAGCACACACTTGCATCAATAAAAGCTGGCAGACCCCATCGGTACTGTTAATTGAAACTCAAAGCTGGGGCACGGCTCTTTGTGAGTGCCAACGGCTGCCATGGTGCCTTGGACCACCACGCCACGTGGGGCAGAAACACCTGATGTGCTGAGGCTGTGGGTGCACAGCCCATGTCTTCTTGGGGTAGCCTGTGGGAGGGCGGCCACACCACCTAATGTGCCTTGCGAAGCCCTCACACATATCACAAGATTGTGGTTATCTACCAAGAGTAATTGTCCCTTAGTAATGCTCCGTATTCAGAGGGGGATTTGTGCCTCCTGTATTCCTTCGGGCAGGTGACCAAGTACAGACCTTCTGAGGCTACATGGCACAACTGAGGGGAACATTTGTCAATTGATGCTATGCAAATGGCACGAAGAGTGGTGACCATTGCTTAATTTCCTCTGCTCAGGTAAATTCAACTGAAGTTCCCTCAAGGGCAGTGCTACTGTGCCTGACTAATTTGGAGGCAATTTGTTAATGTGCTTAATGTGCTGCAGTGTAACCCTGCAAACAGCATGCCTTAAGCTTGTTTATACCTTGAATAAGACTGTATTGTAATTATGATTTTCAAGCTATGGAGCGAGTGCTGCTTGCTGAAAGCTATGCATCCTGCTAGCAGAAGCCCCTCATAGTCAGAACTGGGGAAATCCTGTACTCTTGAGAATCCCATCCCACTCTCAACCCCTTTTATTGAAAGAAAACACAGTAAACCAGTAACTTTCTCCAAAATTAAACATACCAAGACCTGTTACACCTTGCTAGAATTTTCAATTAAAAAGCATGTTGTGACATTATCCACTCTGTGTGGTCACAGAACATCATTTGGTTCAAGTCACCAGTGCTGGTCACCTTAGTTTGGATTGTGGTCCTTTATGAACAGCTAAAGGCTGTTCACCTAAATGCATCGGCCTGTCCTGACTGGTATAGCCATTGCTACGTCTGTCCAAATAGCATGATGGTAGAGTACTTGGCTCTCAGAACCTGCCATACAGAAGTTGTATCCACATGTACTTGATTTGAGAGCTGGAGCAACCTGTCTAATGGTAGTTTTAGGAGATGTGCCACTGAACATACCCATGTGGGAGATGGTAGAGATACATGGTCGATGGTGA
>JAVJGJ010000054.1:67345809-67356764 GCA_035590215.1 Microhierax caerulescens | reverse complement strand
TCTAAGAAGAGGTGCCGTCTTCATTCAATGTTTTCATGAACTGTTAAGGGTATTTTTAGTAGTTGAGCATTTTGTTTTCTAGGGCTCCCATGGTGGGGAGGAGAATTAGGAGGGTTGTCAAATAGGCAAGGGGAGGCTAACTGACCAGTGATGATGAAAGGGTGTTCTACATGGTTGGCTGTCTACTCATATTAGGATGAAGAGGGTGGCAACAAGGAGTCAAATTGAGGCAAATAGTAATAAAAATAAAATGGATTTTGATCCCAGCTACACAGTGTGTTTACAGTAGATTGGAACAGATTCTGATAAGGCTTTAAAAGTGGAGGTGTAGACCCTTCTCTCTGAGTTCCAGTTTATGAGAAGACATGCTGCACAATGTTCTCTTGCCTCAAACCAGCTATGCACTGCAGTGGTTTTAGAGCTTTTGTGAGAGCAGTTCAGTCATCTCCACAGGGATAATATTAGGGGACAGCAAAGGGGAAGACTTTGCTGTCTTCTTCCTTCATGTGTTTTAACGCACATTAGGATTCTTTGAATGAATGTGAATTCTGTAAGAATTTTGAATTTGCCTGTAATACCAGGCAGATATTAAGGGGAATTAATTTTCAATAAAATATTTTTCTTCTGACTGCTGAAGTTATTTGTTAGCTATAAGAATAATGCCCCTTGAAGTGCAGTTAGAACATGAAACAAAAATACTTTTCTCTATGCTGCACCCTGTTGTCATAGAATGTCTGTTCTAGTTTTGTAGTATGACTCAAAAAGACTCATTACTTTGTTAGTTTTCTGCTACCATGACAACCCTTCAGGATTTGTGAGATGTTTGCTATCAATCAAACATTAAAAAACCATCTTTTTTAGTGAAAACAACAGACAACGTTTTCTTACTTACAGGCTTTTGTTTTGTGGAATACAGAGACTGTAATGTGAAAGGTGGAAATGATTTGTGTAGAATTAAACAACTTGAAGAAATAAGTGAATTTCTTTTCTCTCTCCCCCCGTCTTAAGAATAATTATGACTTCTTCAGCTGCTGGAATATATGGAAACTTTGGTCAGGCAAACTACAGTGCTGCAAAACTTGGCCTTTTGGGTCTTGCAAACACAATTGCAATTGAAGGTCGGAAGTATAACATCCACTGCAACACAATTGCTCCTACTGCTGGATCCAGACTGACCCAGACTGTCATGCCACAAGGTGAAACATTTAAGTTCTATGTGTACTGACATTTTTCAGTGAATTGAAGCACAGCTATCTTTCTTATCTCTTAGAAGATGCAAATCCTTTACATTTCATACACTGCTAATTCATTATTTCTACTGTCTTTTTGTCTCTGACCTGTCAACTTTTTCTGTTGTAAGGAATTCTGAATTTCTGCCACAAGTTAAAAGCAATTTTTGTAATTCACAAAACCAATTCCATGTAGCAAAAATCTTTAGTTACAGTCTCTTCCAAGATCCATCTACGGCAGCTGAAAGCTTTATTTGTTTCATGAGATGTGGTGTCAAGTACATGCATAAGGTGTCTGCACTTGTAATATTGTCGAATTGCAAAATACCATTTCTTGCACAACATGTCCTGTATGTACTTCTTAATTTCATGATCAGTGGGAGATGATAATGAACTGAATTGCCTAATACATTATAATTTTCTTTATTGCACAGTTACTAATCTTTGAATGCTTGAACAGCTTTTTAACAGCGCACTGCATTTGGAAGTCAGTATAAAGAAGTTGTAGGAGAAAGCTGTGTGTAAAGTGTAAATTTAGGATAGAGTGACTTAATTACTCTGGCAAATGACCAGAAGAAACAAAAAGAATTTGCAAAAGGAAGTCTGTTTTATTTGCCCTGTGAAGGTCTTCTAGAATCAGCCTATTTCATTTCCCTCTTGCCCTTCTTTTCCATAGTGATAGGCAGTTTTCGAAGCGAGGGGAATCATTATGTTTTTCAGACTGATACACAAAATATTGAAAGGTAATATATTTTATACAGTTATGCATAGGTTGAATGTATAATTCTGTTTTTCTAATTACCTTCTGTGTAAAGTGTCCTGGCTTTGGTCTCAATAATCCAAGTGATCAGGAAATCTAGCACCTCTGTGGGTTGTCGGTTCCAGGGATTTAATTGCACACAGAGGACTCAAATACATTAAACTTCCAGCCATGAGTTCCTGAAGCATAAAGTGGAGTTTAGTAGCTGGAAGTTCCTGAAGATATTTCCATACAGTGATAAAACAACCTGCTAATTTTCTTTCTTAGTCATTTTAAGAAAAGTGAGATCCTTAGTTCCCCCTATAAGAGAGTTACAGCTCTCTGATCATTTATTTCTTACCTTTCTCCTTCCTCCCTGTCCAGTTTTTCAAATACTCTTAAAAGATTTGGACACCAGAACTTCAAAAACATTTTTGTATCTTGTATCAAATTATCCTTGTTATTTTAGTACTTTCTTGTTCATCTTTAGGTGTCTGCACACACCTGTTGTTTAGCACTGCCAGAGTTACGTATGTTCAGCTTGTCCCACTTACTGATGTTCTTGCTAGAACTCTATATGTAGTTTGCATCTTTTGTGTGTCTTTTTTTAAATTCTGCCACGTATTTCTTAATTCAACAGTGGATTAGTAGCATAAGTGATAGCAGTCTAGTGCTGATTTTTGAGACTAAATGGTGTGTGGCATGACATGGAATACTTTAGAAAAGCCTAAGGCTTTTGTTAGGCACTTACAAGATGCCATACTAAATGGGAGTTCAATTTCCTTTTAGCTTTGGGGAACTTCTAGAAAGGAACTTCTGTTACTTCAGCTTTGCTATTGAAGAGATACCTGTAATGCTAAACTTTCCTAGCTCTTCATCTGTCAAGGTCTATTGGAAAATGCTTGCTGACCTTTAGCTGAGGAACAGCTATGTATCTATTGCTGTTGAAAGAATAATATTCTAAAAGCTCAAAAAGAAAACTAAGCAAAGTTGTTTTTTCTTTTCAGACAGGGGATAGAATATGTGGTAAGAGCTGCCTGGACAACCACACTCTGCTCCTTGACAATATCTCCATTTTCAGATAGTTTTCTCTTGTGCCAGATGACAAGGAAAATGTCAAAATACAATTGATATATAAATTTAGCAATCAGTGTTTCCAAATGGGAAGTCTCTCAAATATCCAGCTGCTGCAATTCTTTTTGTACTATCTTGTCCTTATAACTGACTAGCAGATTAAGAGGGAAGTTGCTTAGGTACATCTTCATCAGGATTATGTCTAGCTGGCTTGTCCTTGTTTCAGGCTGCTTGTCCGATGGAAATTTAGGAAGGTACCTGGCTTTGCTGTCTGTACATGATAGTGTTCCCAACAGATAGACAGTCTTTATGTGTCTGGCTGAGAACCAGTCATTGGGTTTGGAGACATACACACGTCTCACAAGCTGTTCGTATTTAATGAAACTTCAAATGTTTAATTTAATTTGTCTTTTCTTTTTGTGGCAGAATGCTGTTGGTTAAATTCTTCCTGGCTCTGCTCTTCATCAGAAGGTGTTTGAGTGAGAATAATTTGGTGAAATCACACAGTACTTCTATTTTGTGATTACCTTCTTCAATTTGTTCTAGATCTGGTTGATGCCTTCAAACCAGAGTATGTTGCTCCCTTAGTTGTTTGGCTTTGTCATGAGAGCTGTGTGGAGAATGGCAGTCTGTTTGAGGTAATTGTTTTATTTTGTCTTTCTTTCTCCTTTTTCCCTCCCTTTGCACTGTCCCCTGAAAGCAATAATTTGCTTTAGCCTGTCCAGTCTTAAACCTCTTTGCTGAAACTGAATTATCATGTGAGGTACTACATACTCAGCACAGACAAAAGAAATGTTGACTCTGTATGTGACAGGTGCATCAGGCAGTAACAACCTTGTCAAATTCTGGTGTGTGCTCAAAATACTACTGATTTGCTTGTTTTAATTCTTACTGTACATTTCTAAGTTTGAAAAGGTACCAAAGCCACAACTTCAGAAGTTTTGTTTTGTAAATCATTCAAACACAGAAAGCAACTTTGAGGAATAATGAATTACTTGGGTATGGAATACAAGTATTGTCATTAAACTGATAGCTCATAAATTGGATGGAAGCTGTTACCTTGTTGGCGTTTTATGTTGCCCATGTTCCAGTGCTTAACTAAACTGCTAAATACAACCAGCAGTAGTTCAGAGGGTTTTTTTATAATCTTGAGTTTGTTCTGAAGTATAGTTTTGGGTCCCTACATTACCAAAAGTTTGCTTTGTGACATGGTAAGCCAATGTTGTTGTTTTTTTCTTGGCAGGTGGGAGCTGGATGGATTGGAAAATGTAAGTACTTTGTGTTGCAGGATTGATTTTGTTCTTGAATTGACCACAAAAGTGTGCTAATAGTCTTTGGAGTTAACCACTGCTCAAGATATTTTTATTTAGGGAGAGAAGATTAGCAAAAGCCTAGGGTTCTGAGGAGACTGCTTATTTTAAGTAAAACTCACAAATTTCACTACGCGTGGGGGAGCTGGTAGCGTAGGTATGTGTTATGTTTTTGAGCTAATAGTAACTGAATATATGCTCAAATAACTTTACTTCTTGGGTCCTGAGGGTATAATTGAAGTCAAGAATAATCTCAATTTTTGGCACTAAGTGTACATTGCTGCCTTTTTTGATAACTTTAATTCATTGTAGTATGAAAGTAGCACATGCTGGTAAACAGGTTACTTTTTAGTTACCTTTATATGTACTTCTATAAAATAGTAGTGATATGCATTAGCATTTTGAGACAATTAGCCTTCTTAATAACCAGAAGCTATGCTAGCTAAGTGTTTTCCTGGAGTGACTCTAGTAACTAGCTTAAATATGAACATGAAGAAACAGGCAACGCTGAGGGCTTGTGAGATGGAAAACGTCTTGCTGCCCTTCGCAAAGAGTTGAGTTTTTAGTACAGCCGAAGATTTGTGGCTTCTCTGGCCAAAAGAAAATACCATTTTTCATCATTTATAATGGTGACTGTTTAAGTCTTTGAAGTACCAGTATGACCTTATTCAGTGTCTCTTGCTAATGAAGAGCAAAACTAACATGACAAATACAAGGTTAGATGCAATCCACGAAGTCCATATCCTCCCAGAACTAATTTCACATTAGCCTTACCAGTTTCTCTGAAGTTACAGTATTGTAATACAACTTCAGGGACCATTCTGAGATTGTGGCTACTGGTATTAACATTCTTTCATAGGTAAAAAGTGTTTTTCACATTTCCCCTATACTTTTTGTAGCCTTTCAGAAAATTCCTAAGCATTAGTAGCCAAAATCATGTCAGAAAAGAATGTTTGTAGACAGATACTAGCTAAAGCTTCTCACTAGAAAGAATCCTAAAACTGTTGTAATATTTTCAGAGGGTAATTAGTCTCTTATGGCTTTAATGAAATGTAAACCCAATGCTGTTCCTTTTCTAAATGTTAGTTAAAAGCAGTGAGCCCTTTTAGTCCTACCTGAAGTTATACTGGTGAGTTAAATTGGAGTACTTAAAACCTTTCCTTTCTTGCACTGTCTTGAAAGTAGTGGCCTAGATGAAAAGTCATTTAAAGAAACTAAAAGCTTTTTTCTTTGCTACTTGAACTCTGGCTCTTGTTTCCCATTAGTACGCTGGGAGCGATCCTTGGGTGCTATTGTCAGAGGAAAGAATCAGCCAATGACACCTGAAGCCGTGAGAGATAAGTGGGAGAAGGTCTGTGACTTTGATAACGCCAGCAAACCCAGAAGTATCCAAGGTAAAGGAGACTTTGATAATGTGGACAGTTTGGGCCAGTAAAGATTAGAAAAGAATGCTTAATTGTCACACGTTTGCTGAAACTTTACTTCAGAAGTCTATAGAACCAGTGAATTCTTTTGTAAACATGTGATATTAATCATACACAGTTTCAGTACAGTCCGATCTTTTTAAGGAGCCTTTTCTGTTCTAACCTGTAGAATTAAGACAATTTGATGTTTCGTAAGAGTTTTAAGGGAGGCAACAACACTGTTATTTTATGTATTGGAGCCAGATTAATAGTAGTGTTTCATTTGATTGCACCTACAAGCAGGCAGTACCATTGTAATAGAGAGATTGTATTTTCCTTTAGGTCATGTAATCTTGTTTTTTGTAGATATTTCGATACCAGAAGCTCTCTGGTTAAGTCATTTGGTATAACACAGCAAAGAAGTTCTTCCTTGATGCCTTGTGTTCCTGAGTAACATTACCTCCTTGGCTGGTGACCAAGAGGACTGTTCCAATGCTTTGTGTACTTTCTTTATTCCTTCCTCACCACCACACCCCCTTCCCCTTTCCAAAATTATTCTGATCTTTCCTGCTACTGGACTTGCTTCTCTTCCATCTTCCAAACTTTCTCTTTGTTATTTTATCTCTCTTTATTTAGACCAATAGTTGTCATAAGTCCTTAGTGAACCATACAGACTAATTTTCCTGATGTCTTTCCAAGATTTCTGAAGATGTTTCCTTTAGTTTGTGTGAGTTAGTGTCACTGATAATTGTGGGGTTTTTTTATTATGCATGTGGTTATTTAGATCAAAGCAAGTTGTTTTTTAGGTCAAAGATTAAGTATTTGCCAAACTAGGAAATTTGCCAGCATTAAAGTATTTGGGCAAGGAGGGAAAGAGGCATCCTTATGTACAATCCCAGTTGAATTTCAAAGATACTCACAGTAGATTTTTAAGCTGTTGGTGCTAAAATCCATTAGGCCATTTCATTAAAAATTTAGGCATGTGCATTTAGATGCCAAAACCAAAACCAGAGTAGGACACTCTTATGTCCTTTCCCTCAGATCTTGGTGGAGGCATGCAACCAGCCATACAGCAGTTCTATATCATCTTATTGACTGTTTTCACTGATCTTTGGCTTGCAGTTATCCTGTTTCCAAATGTCTGTCTGTTTATAGATGTCTTCTGTCCTGCTATGGAGTGGTATTTGTAACAACCTAATTTCAGCTTTATAGCTTCTGTTCTGTTCTCCAGCCTGTCGCATGTGTAATGTTATTTTTATGGCTTGCTAGCAGAAAAATGTTGGGAGGGGGGAAAGTTGTAGATGGGAGTTTCTTTTAAAAGTTGCATCAGCCTTGCATGTGATATTACACATCTGCCTCTTGATGGTATTGGGAGAAAAAATTGACAAGATTTTGGATTTCAGAAGTAAATGTGCTTGCAATACAACATAGCAGGTTTCTACAGTCAGGAAATTGTAAATACTACATGCGTCTCCCATGCAGTGTACTTACCTTAGCTTCTGTTTTGTTATGAATTTGGTGAAAATACAGCACTGTTCTTTCAATTACATCAATCCAGAGAGACTGCTAGGCTAAATGAAAACTCTTGCATTAGTTTGTTGCATGTGAGAATCAGCAGAAGGGTTGAGGAAAATTCTGAAGAAGTATAGCTGAATAGAATTTTCAGTTCTATATTAGAAGTCTTTTCTACTGCCAAAGCCTCCACTTTGTTGCTTGAAGGCATTAGTCTGTTAAATAAGGGGAAATAATTAGAGTACTTGCATTAAAAATTTAAAGATACAATACCAAATATCTGCAAGGTAAAACTCTCCCAGCAGAAATCGTTAAAGTAATTGGGTGCTGTGAAGAGGAATCATGTACTAACCATTATGTGTAATTATAAAAAAAATACCAATTATATAAAGTATTTGCATGCAATATAGTAGAAGATCCCATAATCAGAGTTGTTAATCTTGTTTCATAATTTGGGCATACTGATGAGATCAGTTTGACTTTATTCGTTCTAGACTACAGAAAAGTAGGAGTGTAATCGGTTAGTTTGTATGGGTGTTTTTTAAAGGTCATTTTGATTATGCGTGTAACAATTGTGCATAACTGAATACTTGGATTCATGTACTTTTTTATTATTATTTTGCTTAGAGCTCTCTTTTTTGCAAGTATAGTGGGAAGCTGTTCTCTTAAATAAATGCCTGATATCTGCATGATAGTGCTTTTAGAGACTGCCTAGCAAAGCACTCATTTGATGTTTAACTAGAGCACGCTTATGGTTCTGTATTTTAGCCAAGGTAGGGTTGCTGGATATGCTGAAACTCTTGAAGACTAAATGGAAGTATTGTCTCATCTTTACATTTTAGTGGTGGCCTTTTAAGAAATTAAAGCATTGAATTACTTTTCTTAAAACCGGTTTACGTAAAAAGATCCAAATTTTTCTTTATGCCTTTTTTGCAGTTTTTTTTAAGCACTTCTTTAGTTTGTAAACTTTATTTGTTCTCTTGGCACAGAAATTGAATCAAGCTAAAAACCTCATACTAGTGTACCAGAATATGGTTTTATAGGGTTTGTGCAATTTTAATTAATAGGACATAGTTAATTGTCACTTGATTTGGCAATTGATGCTAATTCTGTAACTCATTGAAGTTTCTCAGGTATCAAGATAATGTGTTTGGTAAAGCAGTCTTTGTTGGTAGTTACCCTATCTTCCTAGACAAGCAGCTGCTCATTGTGCAGTCCAGTCTTCTGCCCAAACTCCTCCCCTACCTCAAAAGCTGTCTGACACAGTCCGTTTCACTTTGGTTTTAACACCTTAAGTGTCTTTTAATGTTCTTTGTAGTTATTCCCTAAGCTTTACAGGCGTAGTTCTTAATGTACTGGAGGAAGTTCTGCAGTTCCTCTGTACTCCCACACAGTTTCAGGTACAGTCCTGTTAAACTACCAAAAAATATGGTTACTTGTACATTCACTATATGATACCATTTTCAACAACAGAAGAATCTGAGAACAGACTTCTTTTTTTGAAGAAGCTATGTGAGAATTTGGGCCTTAGGAAGTTGAAGTGGAAGATGTAGTTTTGCTGGCGAGCATTCTTCCGTATTCCCTTTACCTGGAGTGAAAGGGAACAGTCTACTTCACACGAAAACGTTGCTGCCTCTGAGGCAGCCGTGAATCTGCAGTGACTTATGTGTTAGAGCTCTTTCTGAATTTGCACAATGATGGTATTTTCTTGGTAATGATTAAATGGAAATAATAGTTTCAGTGTACTTTATACCACTTCAGAACAAGCTAGAAATCTTTCAAGATGTGCAGGGCATGATCAGAAAGAGCCTTAAGGTTAGGTCCCAGAATCAACTTACAGTGTACATCAGCAAGTCATTGTAGCCAGCTCCCTGTATGCCCTTAGGCAGTAGCAATTGCAGAATAATGTGACTTGCCTTGACTGATAGATAGACTGATAGACTGAAAGTACTAGAAAAGAATTGTTCAGGCTCTGATTTGCAGCTGGGTCTAGTGAGCTGACATATTTGTCGTGGTAACATGATTCAGTGTTTTGAGATACTGAGAGGTCCTGGACTCCTGTGCCTGTGCATAACCAGAAAGACCAAATTAAATGTGATCCAGAAGCATCTGAATGTGCATGTGCAGTAGGTCACAGGTGCACACCGCACAGCGCATCGGCCTGTTATCTGCCTGTATTCCCTCTCAGACAAAGTGAGATACAGTAGCCCTTGCCTCCACAGTGCACTATTTGCTCGTGTCCTAGTCCAGTTCTTCCTGTTACAAAAGGAGAAATCAAATTGTGTTGTGACATAGGTGGAGGTCAACCATGCCTGTCTTGCAGCTTGTATTCTGTAGTACGTAATCGCATGGGTTAGTATGTTCACTTGTTTTCTAGGAAAATAGAATTAATTAAGGCTGTCACCCATATGAGGCAATAGCTCTCTGTCTCGATTTCCTCCTAAGCTGTGAAGGTATGAGACAGTTTCAGGTAAATCTAGTATTTTAGAGGTCTGTAATCTGCTCTCATTCACGTGCATTTTAAATTATCTTAGAAGCTGCCTAGGTGCAGAAAACAACTTGAGTATTCTCGGTGGGTGACTTTTGGTACATTTTAAAAGCTTATCTCTAGTATAGAGCAAATTAATATAAAACACATAGTTGTATATGTATGTATGTACACTTCATATGTATATGAGGAAAAAATTTGCCTAAGAAGAAAACTGTTCCAGCTTCAATTTCAACTTTCATATGTGTTTAAAAAGGGTTAAAATACTGGTGCTCTTTCCTCAATAGTTAAGGGATTTGGTTCACATACAGTGTTCCCTAACTGGAAAGTTAAGAAGAATACTTTTGGAAAGAGGCGGACTTTGTTATGACTGTTTTCAGCCTTTGCTTTTCAGGTTAATCTTTCCCTGCTGTCTGCTAATCAGCTGTTCTGTAATAGCAGCCCATGCTGGGGTAGTGGACATTTAGGATTTCTGAGTTCACTGACAGTGTAACAACTTAAAAAATATCCCAAACTGATATTAAAACTAATCATATTAATGAAATGGATCCCTGCTGGGTTTGTTTCTGCCAAAATTATACCCTTTGAGCTCTTTCTTGGGTCTTGTGAGGACCTTAATCAGCTTGTAGAGTCGTGTATTAAAAAGTTCAAATTGTCATGCTAAGTCTACTACTGAAACATTAATTTCAGGCACCCTTATGTGTTTACATGACTCAAAACTATGTACTGCTCTGTGCTTCCCCCCCCCTTTTACTTTCAGTACTCAAAATGAATACAAAACAGACTGTTGAAACCATTCTTACCAGAGTCTGAACCTCACTTAGTGATTTTGTAATGCTTCATCTTTATTTTTCAGCAATCTCATATTGCTTTGTTAGCTCGTAACAATGTATTTGATCATAACTTTGTACTTCTTCATGCAGTAATCTGATCTACTCTTTCTTTGAAGGTGTAACCCTGCCTCATGTGAAAGATTCCTATCTGGTCAACTGCTAGGATATTACTGTAGATCTAATGCTGTACTAGTCAAGTTTCTTATGCCGGGCAGTAGAAGAGTGGTGAGAACTGAAACAATAAGTTGAGACATTTCTATTGCATGCTATGTCAGCATAGTCACAGGACTATGTCAGCACTGGGATTCTTTAACTGGAGAAGTTCTGTAACATAGTAATTCTGGGGTCAAAAAAGAGATTAGCATTT
>JAVJGJ010000054.1:66795310-66807631 GCA_035590215.1 Microhierax caerulescens | reverse complement strand
GTTAGCTTTCTGTATCTATTTTTATAATCTAGAATGCAAGTACATTCTAGTAATGTACTACTTCACAAGTCAGGGCTCTTTACCAAGGTTTACATTAATAACATTTGAACATTCCCAGAAAAAAAAAATACATAGTGTTTTTCGTAAGGAGATTCTTTCATACATCTTAAACGTAAATGCCATGTCAGGTTGATCTCTTTCATGCATATTGTTGCTGAAAGTAGAAGGCATATGAGGATGCTAGGTAATTTACTGATGCTCAGCTATGGGGTTTTTTCACCTTCCATTCTAAGAATATATTCAGTTACATTTTTCGAATACTTTTTTCTGTTTCCATTCGGTTTCTTCCTGATACCATGTTTTCATCAGAGCTCAGGAAAGTAGCTAGTTAAGTCTTGGTAAATTAATGTGTAGAAGTTTTCAGTACTTTTCTTTCACAATTCCTGAAGTCTGAAGCAGTAGATGCAGCCCTTTCTATTGTGCCTTGTGATGGAAAAGGACTGCAGCTGGTGATGAGGAGGTCTCCCAGTAGGCTGCTGAAGTGTGGAGACTTGTAGTAAACACTCATCCATTGCTGCATGGCCTCAGGGCCTCTCTTGCACTTGTAGGCTTCTGCCCAAGATTCAACTGTGAGCTACTCAATAATTTCTAGCAGCTAAAAATTCCTAGCTACACAAACAACCTCCTGGTGTCCAGAAGCATCACAGAAAACCCTCGTCTTTTGTAAAGAAACAAATTGAATTTGAGTATGTTGACTAATCAGAATACTAGTGAATCATTCCAATCCTTTAGTCACGTTGGCATATTTATGGAGAACCAGAAAATGCAACTTCAGTAATCTCTACTGGCAGGGAAATTGATTTTGTTTCTTGTGTAGCAAAATATTTGTGCCAAATGATAAAGGAAGAAGTAAATCCTGTAAAGCACTTGTTAACAATCAGCATGTTGTCAGCTAGAATCATAAATTATTTCATCCGTCAACAGGCAAACTGCAGAAAGGCTGCAACAAAGTGTTTTCAGATATTTTCCTTTTAAGTCCTTTTGGTGTTGCGAAGTAGGCCTAATCCTACAAGGCTGCCGGATTGCTTGAGTAATTCGAAATAGATGAAAGACCAGTAAATGTCAAAAAAAAAAAAAAAAAAAAAAAAAAGAAAAAAAAGCAGAAATATTGATAGTTACATTGTCTCCTACGTGGCTTCTTTCACAGATACACTGTTGTTTTGGGTTTTTGGTTTTTTTAACAAGCAAATGGAGGGCTTCCAGCTCACTTATCATCTATCTTTCCTAGCTCCAGGCAGAAAGAAAAGGTTACACCTGTCAACTGGAAGATATACTCGGGGGAGAATGATTTCAAACCATTCACATGTCGCTTTAAGACATGTAATTATACAAAACCCTCTAAACTCTAAAAATTGAAGCATAAACATTTCTAAATAATAGTGGATGCAAGTCATTTAAAGCATTTAACTGTTCTGTGTGAACTTTTCACTTGTCCTGAGACTAATGTCCCTTTTAATGACTCCTGAAAGGTTTTTTCCTATGGCATGTAGATTATGCCATATACTGAAAGAAATTATTTTTATTCAGTGAGTATAGGTTCACAGGGATTTGTATTATGTTTTCTTTTACATAGTCAGCTTCAGGAATAGACTGATTTAAAAGCAAACCACAGGAAATCTGTATTTTTACAGAAAAAAACACTGACACATATGGAGTATGGAGTGGTGGTGTGTTTTCTAACCCATCAGGCCTTCCATCTCTTTTACTTGCTGCCAAGAACTAGAATGTAAGAAGGCACTAATAACAAGGTTCTTAGATTAAGCAATGAGTAACAGGTATGGCATTCACAGGGAACTTGCCAGCACTAGGTACTGGATGCAACATTATTTGGCCACTCAGTGCAAATGCAAAGCTGCTTCATTGTTAGTGTTTTTGTATCATTATTTGCTTGCTATAGCATTTCCTGTGTTAAACTAGGTAGATTAACTTTATAACCAACTCCCCAGGTGTGTTAATAGCTAATTTTACACTAATTATTAGAAACAGAAAATTATTTCTGTTAGGACTTAGCTGTCTTTTGCATCTTTCTTTTCCTAATCTTTTCTCTACTTCCATTTGACATGTATATGTACTCAAGCTAATTAATGAAGTTTGCTTTGACTCAGCATGAAAATGAGGGCAAAAATAAGGGCAGAAGGACTAAAAGAATATCGGATACTATGTAGCTTTTATGTTTAGAAGCCTACTATCAAACCTTAAAAATGCAGTGGGAATGAATAGGTGGTCTCCCTGGACCATATTGTTTTCTGGATTACTATAGAAGATTCTCTTTGCGTATCCCAGGTACAGACCCTCAACATGGGGAAGCAGCAGCGTGCCTCAGGTTTAGCTGGCCATGCATTCCCACCCCTCTGATAGTCAGCTAAAGGATTCTGCAAAAAGCAAGATTTTGTTTAGCACTAGCAATGTGCAGTTTGTTTGTTTCTGTTGTTTCAAGAGTATAGAGAGCCCTCAACAAGCATCAAAACTCTTATTTTAGTGTTTTTTGTTGTAGGGAATTCACATTCTGAAAAAAATGAAGCAGAAATCTGTCGAGAGTGAAAGTGACAGAGTTAAATAAAATGCTGTATATGTGCAACATGTCGATTAAAACTGTAACATGGATCAGAAAGGAAATCTGCAGCCAAACCAGAAACTGGACAGAAATTTCCTTCTATATAGTTAAATGCCGCATATGCAAGGCTAGCTGTATGGCTTAGTTATTGTCCACTGAACACTTGGTATAAAATATTTCTGTAATCTGTCATATAGTAATACTCAAATACTTTCTGTATTTGTATATAAGACCTTATAGCTAAACAATTCATATCCGCTGTTCAGGAACAGTCACCAGACATCAGAGGGGCTGTCAGTACATAAAATTCATTTCCATAGTATCACTAGCATATCTCTTGTAAGGATATAAGTAACTAAGCTGAGGTGTGACTACTTCTGTGTAGATGGATCCAGTTTTCACACTGGTTGCTCAGCTGTCACTGTTGGTACAACTGCAGTGGCCCCTTGTAACCGTGGCTTTGGATGTGATCTTGCAAATGGCTGTCTAACTGTCTGCAGCTTTGTGGATATCGTCCAAGACCTGTTCTGCAGCTAATACAACTCAGTAGAAGAAAGCGGGAATGAATAGATACACGTACACTATATGTATACGCATACATAAGAAATATAAATAATGCATATTTACACACACACACACACACACACACATATATATATTTTCTATAAGCAGTATTTTAAATATACTTGGCCTAGCTTTTTAAGCAACTCTAAATCAGAAACCTAACTGTAAATGAAAATTAGTAAGACACATGCCTTGTTCCTTTGGAATGAAAGATAGCTTGAATTTTATATCATACTCTACAACAACAAAAAAAAAAATAAAAAAAGCACGTTTCCTCTTTTTGATCATTTATTGCTTTTTCTGTGCATGTTAGTCAAATACAAGATAAAATGTGGTCCAAAGCTAGGGTTTTTTTTCGAAAACATTGCTTTTCTTGGAGCTAGTAAACATGTATCCCAGAGAGAAAATGAAGAAAAAACAACCTGCCAGAAATACTTTGTGAGTACTTTTCTCATGAAAGATGTATCAGAACATATCCAAAATATAATGAACAAAGAAATGGGCTTCCTAGGAATGTATTTACACTTGGCATAATCGATTCTATCTTAAGACATGCTTTAAAATACTGCCAAAACAGTTTTCCAACTTCTAAGTGGATGGGTAGCCAAAAATGGAAGTAAAAAGAAAAGAAAGTCTTTTCAAGAAGAAGGACCTGATAAAAAGTCTTTTTAAGGTTCAAAATGGTTAACAGAATTGTATTGTCTCAGCCAAAAATATGCCTGATGAATTTAAAACGATTATTTATATATCCTTTTCTGTACATGGCGAGGGAGATCTTGCTTCTCTAGTTAAATTTATGTATACTTAGCAGACAAGGTGCCTTTGACTAGTGAACAAGGCTGCCACATTTTCCTGGGATACATTGCCAGAATTTTTTCCAGTGCCATTCTTTCCCCTTTTTATCATTTTTTAGTCAGAGTTTTGACATTTTTGGTGTTCATTGTGGCAACCCCTAATGTAGCCTGTTGGCTTCGGTGGTGTCAGAGCTTGGTAACTTTGATTGCCTAGATTTCAGCTGTGTTAGAAATGTATCAACAAAATAGACTATTTCATATTGTCCATCCAACATATTGCTTCTCTCAAATCTGAACTGTTTGGGGCATTATTGAGACAAGCTCCACAGCCATTTTGCGAGCAGTTCATCTGTAACAAACAAAATTTTAGAAGTTTCATATATTGACATGCATGAGGCTGCTGACATTCATTGTACAGGGTTCTGTTACCATTAATTTTTCATTATAAAAAATTTGTTCTAGAGTAGCTCTCAGAGCCGTATTCTGATGGGCTTCATTTTGTTGTGTGAACACATGAAGACAGTGAACTTCTACAAATACATTATTTAATCAGTATGAGATCAGTTGGAAAAGTATATTTAATAAATGCTGCCATAATACACTCTTTTGACATAATTTACATATTTCTATTTAGGATTATCTTTATGGAACTGGGTACAGAACCAGTTTTAGTGAAGTCTCTAGAGATACCAAAGCTGGAATAGCATGGGACTTGATAATGACAATTAGGGAAGTGTTGTTAGGAGAGGTTAGCAAGATAAAACTACTATAGAAGCTAATGCATGTTGTCAACATATTTGAAGATGTCTACATTTAGACATTCTGATTTTTCCTGCTATTTACAATCTTTTACAAAGCTTTGCAAGAAAAAGTAAAACTTCCAATAAGCAACTGGGAATTTTTGTTTGCTCATTGGCAAAAGAAATATTTACAGACTGAAACACTAGGATTAAACAATCACACATAAATATGTAAAAATAAAAAAGTAAATAAGAAAAAAATAAGAAAAAATAGGAAGAATTGCAAAGAATGGTGGTGCATTTGTTAACATTCTGCATTGTTTATATTTGGTTTTAGTTTTAACAGAGAAAGATGTCTCAACATTGTTGTGTCACAGGACACAAAAATTCTAACACTGGCTTATATAGTTAAAATGTTGATGGAGAAATAAAATACTTGGTAAAAACATTGGGTGTTGCATTCAGCAGAATTCCTTCAATCAAACAACACGTACAATTTTATCTGAAATATTCTGCCTCTGAATGACGTTGGCATCTTCAAAAAACCATTATTTAATTTTTTACCATAAAAAAAAAAACAAACAAAAACCCGTCATGATGGTCATGATGGGGATTTCTTGGACAAGAGAAACAAGCAAAAATAACCTCTAAAAAGCATTTCCTTCCCTTTTTGTAATTTCTTCTTTTGAGGGAACTAGCATAGTAATGTATCTCATCTGAAAGGAGTAAAAAACCTGAGGTAATGAAGGTAAAATAGTCTCTATCTGAATCTTATATTTCTGTATCTTTGAGGTCTGAGTAACTGAAACAGATGTCATTACTATTTAGACAATATCAGGAAAATCTGTGCACTATGTTTATAAGGATTTATTACTATGTGATTTTTTTTTTTTTTTTGTAGGGACATTTGTTACACTCTTTAATACATGAGTACAACTAATAGCTTGGCCTGTGCTCTGACTGCAAGTGTGTTTAATAGAGGTAACATACGTCCAAATTATGCTGTTTGTGCTGAAACAGCCCAAATAATGGAGATTTTAATTAAACTAGTCTTTCAGGTGCTTTTATCAGACTCTTAAAATGATGTGGAAATTATGTAGCTTAGTATTAATTAGGTAAATCTCTCTCAATTTAATGTGAAGTGCATTTCCTAGTTGTTGTCTCCTTTTTCTTGATAAAAGGCAGTAGACCCAGCATAGATAGTTACATTTAAAGCATCCTCTTCTGTGGTCATTGGCAGTCACCACTACACTCATCAGTTCAAAGTTGATGAACGTCTTCTGTATAATGTGGTTGATGTCCTATCATGCCACTATCGAATCAAACTGCATTTTTCCTTTAAATTCTTTAAGCAGAACCTGAGTATCTCTGTATCTGAGTGTCTTTAAATCAAAATTTATTGCTTATTCAGCCTGGATAAATGTCCTCTTCTGTCGTTTCCCTGTTTTGTACCAAACCTGTAAATCACAGTTCAGTTTGTGCTAGCCAGCACATGCATAGCCATCCCATAGGCCTGGGGTGAAACGGTGGTTCCCTTTGGTAGCCTTTCCCTTAAAAGTTTCCAACCACAGTGTTCTGCATAACAGTCTGTGCAGTGACACTGCGGTCATGGCCATGACGAGGAGAAGGGTTGCCTGGTACATTTAACTGGATTCACTTGCAGTTCTTAAGAGAGCTGTGACAAATGAAAGGAGACAGTTTGTGGTTTCCCTGTAGGTATTTTTTAGGTAATACTGACAGAGAAGATACAATTTTTTTTATTATAGAGGCATAGTTATCTGATTTTGAATGGGGAAACAAAAGCATTGGTTTCTCTGAGTCTCTGTTTTTTGGAACTAAATACTGATGCTGTAGAAAGAAGAGAATGATGCAAAGATGATGCTGCACTAATGAAAGGGAGGAGAAGGGAAGTGAATGAACAAGATGGTCTCCTGTAAATTTTCTGAACTTTAGCTCCCTAGTAAAGTCGGCTTTTTTCGCTCTGAGGATATTGACAAGGTATGGCGTAATGAAGGGATTTCATAGTGATGAATTAAATGTACTGATCTGAATGTAAAGCTTCTCTGTCAAAGTGGTAAAAACTAGGGAAATAGGAACTAGGCAGTTCAGGATAGGGATCTGTAATTAGTAGATACAGGGTTTTTTTCAATGACTGTCCTGTTTTCTCTCAGTGCCTCACTTCATGTGTACAGTAATGATTTGTAATTACTAATATTTTTTTAAATGGCAAGAGGAACTGCTGCTTCTGGTTTTAATGCAGGCATTGCCACCTTCTGAGTTTTTCACTGAGCAAGCTTAACCATAGTCTTCTAATTTTAACAAATTATTAATGTGAGAGATGTGTCACATTTTTCACAATGGTGCAGTTTGTGCTTTTTAACTGCTTTTTTTTTTGTTTCTTTCACAAAGAAACAAAAGTGAGCTTTTTTTGGGTAGAATGTTGATAAAATGAAGGTGGATGTCATGTGATTGCATAACTGGGAATGAATCAAACTGTGTGGGCTGATAACTGAATTAGAGATGCTAAAAGAATCCATCTATACCTGATATACCACTTACTGGTTTTGTGAGCATAATATTGAATATGTTTATGAATTGCAACCCAGAGAAAAAGAAAAAAGTTGCATTGCTTTTCATGCCTTCAGCTGCTTAGTATTTATTGTACTGTATTCAGAATAAGTTTGAGGATCAACTGTTTCCTGACAGAGAACAAATATTACTTGTGTTGTTTATTATTATATTATTGTTGTTGTTGTTATTATTATTATTATTATTATAGTTATTGTTATTATTGTTGTTATTAATTATCATCATCATTATTATTATTATTATCATTATTATTATTGTTGTTATTATTACTACTACTATTATTACTATTCTTACATATATATTTGGTTTACCATATTCATCCTGTTTCATGAGCATAAAGCTGAGTTCAAGGGCAGTAGTGTCTTTTTTTTTATGATTTTTATGAGGTCTTAACGTACATGAATCACTAGCCCAAATGTAATTGAAGCTAGAAAATGTGACAGCTGAAAAAGGCCTGTGTGTTTCTATTGATATGAATAGTGTCTTCAGTTAAAAAATAATTTGGTAACAGATGTTTACAATTCTCATCTTTCTCATTAATAATGTGAACCAAACCCGAAATAGTTGACTAGGAAAAAGATTTCCTTCCAGACCAATTTTATCATAAATTTATTATACCATGTTTGCTAGACTTTTGTGCCACTGTTATAATCCTGAATGTTAATTAAGTTTCCCTTAATAATTGAAATTTTGTTTTACTTGTGGGAAAAAAATACAAAGGGTTCACTTTATTCCTTCTTGCACTATGTAGCTCTGGTTGTAAATCACCTACATTGAAAGAGGAAGTTCTCATTCTTTTCCTCAGGAGATGTTAATTTAATTATTTGACCTATGTTAGTGCCCTACTTACCAATAGCTCAGTATCTCAAGGTCTCTCTTTTTGATGCTGCTTTATCTTGTCTAATAAATGAAGTTAGGAAATCTAGTGAATCAGTGAAACTTAGCACTAGATTGGAACATTACACTCTTTCCTGACTCTAGGACTATTTCATTTTTTTGTATAAATTAAAGCAGTTTCACAAAGGGGAATGTGAAAGACCCAAATCAGAATTTTATGTAGTATTTTAGTGATTAGGAAACTTACGCATCAGATGAGACAATTCTGCTGAATTCACTTTTCTATTTATTTTGAGAACAGGGATTAGAATCCAGATTCTTAGGTCAGATTAGACTTGAATTCTTAGATGTGTAATGTACAGCTTTTTATTAAGGTCTCATGAGTTGTTCTTTCATTTCATGCCCTAAGGCATATTCTTAAACTGAATTGTTATATTAGGTAATTAAGGGTAATCTTCGTAGAAAGAATAATTTAAAAAATTATTTAAAAAACATGATTTCAAGATCCCCATATACTCCAAGACCTAGGATAGTGGCAGTCAGTTTCTGAGATGGTGTAATATAATGTGATTCCAACGACACCAATGAAGTGAAACCCATTTACCCCAACAGAGAGCCAAGATACTTACTAATAATAAAGTACAGCTATAAAGGGTCAAGTTTCAAAACACCAGAACTCTTCAAACTCTTGCTTACATGAAAAATAATTCAAAATTTTGTTTTGTTTACTATTATCGTTGTCTGCTTAAAAGTTAACATTTTCATAACTTTGTCCTTGTCTTCTTTTCTTTTTAACAGCAACTTCAGGCTTGAAGGAATATCTATATCTGGAGGCACGTCAGTTAAATTCTTGCATATCAGATTCGTCATTGTGACTTCTTGCAGGCCAGATCTGAGAAGTAACCAGGAGCCTGACCCTCAGTGGAGAATGGAAAAAACCTTCAAGTCAGAGCACAATCACAAGTGTAATCTGCATTGAATCAGCTTTCTCAGATCTGACAGCTACATGCTGAGTCCTCGCAAAAGCCACAGCCTTAAATTCCATTTTGTGGGAAATAAGAATAAAGAGGACTAAATGTCTTGCCCCATTGCAGAAACTTCTGTCTCCAAGCCTGACACTTGAGTTCTGTGCTGACCAACCAGAGTAACAAACAATGAGTTTTTCATGGGTCCAGCCAGCATCCAAAAATATTTCAATATGTAGCCAAAAGGAGAAATGAAGCACTTACGTGATAGCAGAAAACGAATACATTTACTCTAACAGAGGAATGTTACTGTTTGTGGGGAAAGAAGACCTCTCATCTCTTGTACATATTCAAAGCCATACAGGAACAGGGCATCGGTGATGTTAAATTGCTTAAAAGGATGCTGTCTCTTGTCCTCCACCCAACTTTGAAGAAATTCAGCTGTTTAGAGATTGCATCTCAATGCACTTCTAGTATTTGCACTGTCACTTCCATTCAGGGTAATGATGTGCACCACCATTTGCACAGATGGCCCCAGGAGACTTTTGACCACAACAAGCTATATTTTGCTGGGGCTCTAAAAGGAATTAAAAAGTTAGAACTGAAGAAAAACATTTGCGCTTTCTTTCACTATGGGGATCTCTTCACAGAAAGGACTATGGTCTTTTCTTAGGTTTAAGTAAATATATACATATACATACATATACATATATGTATATATATGAAAAAGCATCAACATGATAAGGTGTGTTTAAAAAGGGGATATAATCTTTTTTAATAGCATCCATTTTTTAACATATTAGCAGCCAAGAAGTTTAGTCTATTGAATTATACATCCAGAATGTTCCCATTGAACATTTATGTTATAGTCCCAGTTACCGTTGAAGAAGTCATTTGTAATATGTATTTGACATACAATTTTTCTAGCCATTTGTCTATACTTCATGGAGAAATCTAACAAACAAGCAGCATTTTCAGTTTATTTTTCTAAATAAATGTGTTGTTTATATTATTTGCAGTCATGCATTTTGGCTGGTTTTCATTATCTCTGAAAATGATTTAAAGACAGAACCAAAACACAGGAACTGTTTGTTCGTGTTAAGCTGTAATGATTTGCTGACCAAAAGCTTTAATATAAATACTGTAATTTGTAAAATCATGAGGTATATTTATACAGGCAAATATGTATGGAAAACAAGAGGAGGTATTTTAACTCTTAATTTCAGAACATAGTTTATTTTAATATCCACACAAAGAAATCTAAATATATAATGGAATAGATTTTTTATTACCAGTGAGTTTCAGCAAGTGAGGATTTGGATGTTTAAGAGTGAAAGGAATGTAGTCTAAAAATGGTGGTTTCCCAAATTATCCAGAGACCTTTTTTCAGCTGTCTCATTTTACTCAAAAGCTGGTTTAGTTTTTTGGGGGTTTGGTTTGGGGTTTTTTTTGGTGTGTGTATGTCTATTAGGGATTTTTGTCTGTTGTTTTGTTTTGTTTTAGCATACTGAAAAGTCCATGAAGTTGATACTATTTGATCACAAACAATTTGAGAAGCTAGAGAATAAGAAGTTGTTCCTTAGAACAATCTACAGTTTAGTTAAGAACAGTTGTTATCCATCTGTTGCAGTGTTTTGTTATCAAGTTATTGAACATTTCAATGCTAGAGCTGTTTTGAATAAAAATATATATTTTCCTTTTTTCTTAGTCCGTTAGCCTGTGTGTAATTCTAAAAGTAAAGCATGTGATTCCCAGTTCATTTAAAACATTCATCTTAAATCCAGTCACACGTATCTGATTTAGCTATTTTTTCTTGATTTTCATTGCTTTATGGAATCTATTAAGTGCTCACTAACAAAAGAATGATATTTCAACAACAAAAAAATGGAAAATTCAAGCCTTTTTTAATCTGTGGGTTAACTTTGTAAAGGGCAGATATCTTAAAAACGTGTTACTCTGCTCTAATGTACTAACTAGTGTATGCGTGTGTGTTTGTGTGTGTGTGCACACATGCGCACCTTTACCTGCCAATGAATGAAATGCCAGCTCTGTTGAAGTAAGTGCCACAAGTCCTATTACTGCAAAATATGCTTGTGTTACTGTATTTTTTGGAGAAAGACCTGAGCTCTGACTTTGCTTGTGACTCTGAAGCCATGAATAGCATTTACAGTTTGTCAGGAAGTTACAAAATGAAGTAACTAAGTGAATGTTAACCTCCCTCATTTGGCAAAACTTGGGATCATCTTGTGGTTTGACTCTCTAAAAAAAGTCAGTCATCAGTTTCCATTGGTGCAGTGGATAAATGAAAGCTTTGTATTTGTTAAAGAATGATGGCTGTGGTTTTGTTCCCACACATTTTAGCTTGTGGTTGGCTTACAGTCTTTTAACTGAGATTTCATTTCTGTGTCATTAGAATAACATATTTGGACACACAACTTGCATGGGCTTGGTTTTGCTCCCTCTTTGGATAACCTGTATTTTAATGTTAGAGAGCTTACTCTTTGAGATTAGTATTCAGAGTTGTTTGAAGAAGGAACAACATTATCTAAACAATAAGAAAACTTCAGAATGATCATTTGAGCACTTCCATTATTATCTAACAATAATATTTGGAAAAGCTCTTACTTTTGTGAACAGAATGCATTGACCTATATTTGAAAATAGCCCAATAAAAATCTGGTGAAATAATTTGTTACTACTTGCAAATACTTTTCTGCTATGCTGAGTTCCAGATCAACTTATGTGTGAAATTTTTCTTGTACAAAAAACACATGAAACAATGCACAGTTTTCTTCAGAAAAATACAGTGGAAATGAAAAATAATGATCTGGTCCCAGGAGTGGTTTTACACAACGTGTGTAATGTAAAAATAATAAACAGATACTAGGTCTAATTTAAATGACAAATGTAGTTGGAAGAGGACACTGCAAATCATGGTTCTCATCAATCACATGCTGTTGTTTACAGCTCTGTATTAGCTGGGGTTTCATGCTGGAAAGTAAATTTCAGTGCATGTGCACACACATATCATGTCGTATTCTACTGCCAGTGACAGTGGGGTAAATCTTATTTTCTTGATTTTTGTAGATTTAAATAATTAAATCCTTAGGTAAGTATTCACTATTGTGATATAAATTAAGCTGATGCCTGTACACCATGCAGATATTCCTCTGAGATATCGCTTCATCACAGGATTACAATACTACTGGAATCTGAGA
>JAVJGJ010000054.1:66320644-66331633 GCA_035590215.1 Microhierax caerulescens | reverse complement strand
AGTACTGCTACTATATCCATTTAAATTAATGTATGAGCTTGTGGTTTTGTTAATTAGAAACTAAACAGTTTAATGATTATCCAACCAATTTATTAGCACCAAGTAAAATAAGTGGTGCAGGTGCATCATCTGGGTGTTCTCATGTTGTTATTTGGTCAGAGGTGATAAACAGGGTTTACTTGTTACTATCAACAAGGCAGGAAATCATTAAAACAAAACTCTGAGTCTTTAGCTGTCAAAAGCTTTACTGCAGAAGGTGCAGTCACAAACAAGTTGCAAATACAGTGTTCTGAGTTTACCTAACATCAGGTTATGGTTAGAAAATTTTGAGACAAAGCAGTAGACTTCTCTGGAAGGATTTTATATAATCTAAAGGTGATGGATAAAGATGAGAGTGACCTGGATTGCCTGGATTCCATTGAGGAAAAAAGTAAAGCCAAATGGAAGATTAAATTTCCAGGAGTAAGGAAGACTAGAATTTATTTGTGTAGATGCGAGTTCTCTTCTTCTTTATGATATTACCAAAACAAATACTGTATACCATTTTATTCCTATTTTAAAAAATTATAATTAAAAAATGAGTGCAAATGCAGAAAAGACGTGCAGAGGTTACGTACAGACAAATGTTTATTCTGTGGTCCATGAAGTTCAGGACTTTTAATTACTAAAAAGAGGGTTTGAGAGGTGATTTGGTAATAGTGTGTAAGTACTGGTAGGAAGGCAGCCAGCTATTCAAAAGTGCTTAATTTTGTCTGTTGGCAATATTACATAGTGATTTTATAATAAAGCAGTTATCTGCTGATCTGTTCAATAGACTTTATTAATAAGCTTAAGCCATGCTTAACTAGACAATATCAAGATTTTTACTTACATGCTTAAATTTTCTGTCCTACTGTTCTGTTTATTAAGTTTATCCAAATTCCCCTCCTGGCAATACTATTCATCCTGGTTTCACATCTGCTCAAATGGGGGCTTGGGGGAATATGGCTTGCGAGGTGGGTTTATTTTTTACATAGGCAGAGTGCCATTTAGTTTGTTACAGTGGTCCACTAATGAGACTTACATCTGTAGAAATTCTTGTGTGTGTGTGTTTAGATATATTTGGGTCACAGTTACTGACAAAGGATTTGGATTTGTAAACTGGCAGGGGAAAAAAGTGTCATTTTTTCTTCATAATCAGTTTGGTATGACCAATTAGAGTACTGCATTTCTTGAAAACAGGCCTTTGTAGCTGAAACAAACTTGTACTCTTATCGTGGATTTAGTTTCTTTTTGAAAAGCTTGTGAACTTCCAGGTGAACCATGGCTGCTTTATTTCACTGCTTTGAAGATATACCTTTTTTTGTACTTTCACAACAGTAATATTTACACTAAAAGTCAAAGACTACTTTTAGTCTGAATGACTAAAATACTGAACTTTTATAGACTTAGGGGAACAAATTGTTTGTGACAGGAAGCCGTGCAGTAATTAAACTATAGGAAAAAAGAAAACCAAGATATGTTCTGAAATGTGGTTTGGGGTTTTTTTCTATCCCTTTCTCCTTACTGAGAAACCTGGAAAAATGACAGAAAACAGCAAGGGCAGTAATGCGTAACAAACTACAGCTGAGATTTCACCAGAAATATTTGAAGTGTTCTGTTATGTACTGGTGTATACCTTGATTTTGTTACTTTTTGTTTATTAACTCCATTTAAAGACAAAAATCATCTTACGAAGATGATCTACACGGAGTGGTTTCATAAGGAAAGGCTTAACATGTAGAACTAAGAAATTGTGAAAAAATAATGAGGAAAATGAATACATTGCAAGATAAAGGTAGAAGAAAAATACTAGTCAAAACAAAATTGAAATAACTTAGGTTTTAATAGTTTGAGGACTCATAAATTGCTTCCACAGGCCACTGCTGGGAAACTTTTTTTTCCCGAGTCACCTAAAACTGCTTTATACAGCATAGTTGGGAATACATTTTTTGTGAATAATCTTGTGTTTCTTAGATGTGCCATCTGACAGGGTTTTTTTTGTCTTTTCTGTCTTCCAAATGCTATTCAATAAATTATATTTCCATACCCATTAAGTTAGAAACTGTCTTCCTCAGTATCACTTGAATAAAATGCTGAGTAAGCATGAGTAGTGTTGGCATGAAATCCTGTTTTCAGATGCCATTTAAGCTTGGCATACTTGTGTTCGATATAGTCTTGCCTTCCTATATAAAGCAGCTATAGGTTATTTCAATAAGTTCAGCATCTAAAAAACAAAAATCCCAAACTTTGCTGTTCTGAGTTTCTGTAAGCAGTGGGATAAGTTTGTTGCCTCTGGTACTGGGACCGGCCTCAGAGCTGCACGGCTGCCCCACAGCTACCCCCGCTGCCATGTCCCTCCCTTCCTGAGCCCCAGCACTCCCTTTTCCCAGCCCAGGCCAGTCTTTGCCCACCCATAATTAGTTTTTCCCAAAATTTGGTATTCCAGTGACTTTGTAGGCGGTCTTGGCTTCATGTGTTATTACTAGTGTGGTTACCTTGGTACTGTCAGCCTTGCAAGTTGTCCCCCCTGAAAGCTGCCCTGTACTCCACCTTTCCATGGAGCTTGTCTGTTTTTCATGTAACTCTGCCTTGATGATCTGTAAAATCCAGCCACTCTGTCAGCTTCTCGCATTATCTGTTACATCCAGCAGTTTTCTTATGTCATGTCCAGTAGTTTCTCACATCCTGTTTATTCGGCTGAATGTCAGGCCAAGGCCTAGCCCTCTGCGGGAAGCCATGACAAGGTCCAGCTGGCTGGTGGGCTGTCTTACCTGGTGTCCCCCCGCTGCCCAGCGGTGTGTGGAGCAGCTGCTTGAGCAGCAAACACCTGGAGGAGCCTCCGTCTCCACGTTGTGAACACTGTTGAAAAATGGCGCGGGTCCCAGCTCGGAGAGTCAGGCTGGTACTGCTGCTGCTGCTCTATTGCCTTTGCCACCTCCTTGCAGTCTCATCTGGGTTGCTTCTGTGGCAATTGTTGGCTCAGCTGAGGCACCAGGACAGGGCGAGCTACAGCGTTGTGCTTTGCGTCGTATACATCAGCCTCTTCTCCTGCACATGTCCCCTGTCTCTGAAAGGGCGTCGTGACAGAAGTTGAGATAGGAGTACAGTCTGTAATGAAAAGGATTGGTTCCCCTTGTTGCGTTATCCATCAGTGTGCCAACGTTTGCCAGCTAGGGCACTTGGTGCCACCAGCGCTGGTGGTGTGTCTGCAAGTTGGTAGCTCTTGTTGTATTTGCAGTTTCTTTCCCACAAGAGAAAACATGGTCAGCATGCAGGGGAGAAGGTTCTGTTGATTCCAACAGCCATTTTCCATCATTCCTCAAGAGACAGTCGCTATTTCAACACCTTACTTTTAAGGGTTGGGGTTTTTTATAGGTATTTGGGGGTTGTTTGAAATATTTCTCCGAGATTATTTTCAAGGGAAGAGAAGTGTGTTTGTTGGTTGGGAGGGAGTGGAGGGCTTTATCTGTATTTGCTTAATCTGGGTTTATTGTGGACCGTATACTTCATGAAGTGGTGTACTTACCTGGTTCTCTCTTAACTTTTGTATTCCCTTCTTCACTTGTAACATAACTTCTTATTAATCTTGGAAACTTACTGGCACAGAATAAAACCATGATTTCAGAAAGCAACTATAATGTGTGAGGGCATGTGGAACATGGTGAGAGCTTCATTACGAGCCTCCAGTAACAGACCTTTTCAAAGCTAAGGCTATAATAAGTGAATGGAGAAAGGGTAAACAAAAATAGAGAGGGGAACAGAGCTGGTGGACAAGGGATAATGGAGATAGTGACAAAGACAAAAAGTCTCCAGTCACTAAGTAACGGGCCATTAAGAAGCTACTGGTATTGCTTTGGGGAAGGTCAGCCTGGACTTTGTAACTGGTAAGGGGAAGCAAGATGAACATGAGGATTTTGGGATACTGGGGAACCTGTGGACTGTACGAAATCTACTAAACAATGTTTAGGGGGCATCGGTGAGAACAGGTATCAGAGGGGCCAGTCCCAGACAGTGCCAGTCAGTACACTTACCTGACCAAGCCCCGTGTCTGATTGCCACAGTCTGTATTTTTTGTATAAAACTTTTCTTCACTCTCTCTGGGATCTCACTCTTCACCCTGTGTGTGCAAGTTCTGTGGGGACTAGGTGCCAGCTATGGGAGGGACCGGCACGAGCAGATGCAGGGCCAGGAACTGTAGGTGCCCCAAGCCTGTGATGTCAGCCACAGAAATGGGTGAGGGTCTCGGCTCCAGCCTTGGGGGCAGGAGCAACACATGTCCTAGCTGGGAGGACAGGGACAGTGCTCTGGATACAGCTGTGGGTGAGACTGCAGGAGGCTCTCAGCACAGCATCTGGACTGGGACCAGACCACAGGTCGCAGCCTGCACATGCCTGGTGTCTGCTGCTGATGGAGGCAGGCAGTGTCTGTATTTTCACATGGTTTGACCTCACATGTATCTGTTTGATAGGTCTAACTCACAAACTTCAATTTGTACTAGCAGTGAGTGGGAGGTGTTGTGTCCTGGCAGGGGTGTCAGGTAGACAGAGGAACTGTGCTGGTGTATGGGATAAACCTGAGAGCATGGGGTACCTGTAAGACGAGAGTGTGAGTGCGTACATCTGCCTGCTAGTGATTTGCAGCCAGCCAGCAAGTAGGAGGCCTGTGAGATGAATGAAAGGGCACTGGACATAGGCAGAGGATTAGATGGACAGGAGGATATGCTGTTCTGATATTTGAGGGATCCATGAATATGCATGTATTCATGAATCTGGAGGGGAGTAGGAGGGAGCACACTCAGTATCCTGACTAGATGAAAAGGAGGTTGGCTGGCTATACTTAAGTTCACGTGAGTCGTGGGAGTATTACACGTGGCTGCTGTCAAAGGCAGTGCCTTGTTTTTGGCAGCTCACTGCATAGCTGAGCTTCACTACTGGTTGAACCTGATGAGGTGACTGCCACATCTATGGACTTGGGATGGAGACCTCCAGATCTCTGTATGCACCAGGCTGGGCTCCAGCAGCAGGGCAAGAGGAATCCCTGGACTGGTTCCAGAGATGCTGGAGGTGACAGCCACTTAGCCTGTAGCATAATCAGTGAGAGAAGATTTTGTAATAGATATTCAAGGCAAAAGTTCTCTTTGTGAGTTGGGAGTTCTTGAGCTATGGGCAAAGTTGACAAAATTGTGCTGGGGAAGACATTACAATAACCTTTTCCTATTTTCATGTCTGCTGCAGACCATTAATAGACACAGAATAAAGGTCTTTATTCCAATAACTTATATGACTGCTTTTACAAAACCAGGGTGCTGCTGAAGATTATTGTCAAAAATGCTTGGTTTGCCTTAAATTTAAGAGACATGGAGGCACTTTATGTATTTGGGATTTTAAGCCTTAACAGGAGGTTCTTGCCCTCATTCTGTATTCCAAGCATTTCAGTGAATCTCCATTCATTATTTCACATTCCAAACTGTAATTCTTTCTTTGTTATTATGCTTGATTCTGCAGTATTAAGGGAGTTCTGCAATATTGTCATATAAAATTCAAACCTTTGACATCCTAGTGTAGGGATTGCCGAAGTTTACCTGCCTCCCCTCTGAACCAGGTTGCTGCATTTGAACCCTAAAGAGACAGGATATAGGCAGATTTATTTGGGATGAAGATCAGATAAATTATCTTTTTTTTTAATAAAGCAACAGCTTGATTTAATGAATAGTATTGCGTTCCAGAGCTTCATTCATAGCCCCCAACCAACTATGTGACAGTAAGCATGTCACTTAACCACTGTGTCCTACTTTCACCATCTGTGAAATGCTTTGAAAAGTCATGGAAAACTGAATCATAGGTCTTTTCCATCTCTAGATTCTGTTAAGTCATCCAACTGTCTATCTGCCAGTAGAAGATTGTTTCCTATATCCACCAGTGTTTTTCCAGTCTGGATTCTGTCCTCCAAGTGATTGGTCTTCCACCAGTGTACCCCTGGGAGATGATTTTGCAGACTTCTAGACCTCAGGAAGCTTTTCTGACATTCACAAAAAGAGATTATTTTTTTTTAATTATTACTAATTTTTTTCTGTTACTTTGTTCGCATTATTATATGTTTTGATATAGTTTTAAGACACATGCAATTTACACAACACCTTAAACGTCTAGGTAAGACATAAACTCTCTAAGATACCTAACATACAGAAGGAAGGACAGCATAGGGTTTTGAAACGTAAGGTGTGACTGTGTTTATCTACTTGGTTCTTTCTGAAATTACATCTGAGGAAGTGTGCAGATTGCTCCAGACTTAGGACAGAAACAGGGTAGAATACAGAAACTTAGTAGTGGAGCAGAGAATTAAAGTGTGGGAATACTTACCAAGGATAATTAAGTAGGAAAAAATAGAGAAAGGAACAGATCCAATGTAGTTGCTGGACATCAAAGTCGTTACTATTATATAGTACACTTCTTTTTTTCCTAGCCATTTGTAAATTATCATGTCTCCCATAATTTGATTTGCATTTGAATCTTTGCTAATATTAATTATTCTGAGCCAATAGTTACAGTAGTTGCTTTTAAGGGTTTTCAGTTTGTGTCTTGCTTGTCCAGATAAGAGTGTAATGTTAACTACAGGAGTGACCCAAGCACCTGGACATGTCTTGTTTTCTCAAACTGTAATACCTTGCATGGGCACTTCCAGTTTAGGTTTACTTCTTCGTTATTGACCACAAGTGTTGCAAAATTAGTGGATTTTATATTTAAGTCATCTACTTTCCTGGAATTTTAGAAATTCAGCAAACAGATACTTTTTTTTCTTCAGGTGTTGAAGCCACCAGCATTTTGATACAGAATACATCTGGTTGAAAACTATCAGAATAACCAGGTTTCTTGGTACAAAGTTTCTCATTTTTCAGATCTATGATTGTGTAGAGTTATTTGGGTTCTGCATAACAGTAGTTAAACTGTTTTTAAAATGGCTATCTGACAAACAACTGGTATGTAACATGATTTGACACAGTGCCCTTGGAGGAAAAATCCAGTATTCAATGCATTCAATTTATAAGGTTAATAGGTCATTTTGTAATACAACATATATAAAGAATGTATTTTTAAATAATGAGAAATCTGTTATGGGTGCATGTTTCATAAAATATTCAACTTCTAACAAAATCCACTTGTCCAGGATTTTCATTCCTCTATTTCAGCTGCCAATGGAAATGCTTAAGTCCAGGAATAAAAGCTGCATGTGTAGTCAGTCTCTTTAGAAAAGAGGAAAAAAATGTTTTTTCTCCTCAGCTTCATTTTCTTTGTTGTAAACATTCATATATGTTGATGTTTGATATAACTTCAGAATCTAAGATAAGTGAGGCATTTAAAACCTTCCAAAGTTTATTTGTAGCACAACTATACAGGCAATTTAGACATTCATGTAAATAAAATCATCCTTCTGCATACTTTGCTGTTGAAAATTTCTGTTGTCCTCAGTAGTAGTAGATAACAGATTAGTTGTAAGTAATGTTTTGGAAGTCAGTAAATGTAGTATTTACATACATATGAAAAAAACCTCTATAACAAACTGATTTCCTTCCTGTAAGAGATCAGTGGGGGGTGCCATGAAATTAGAATGTTTATGAGGAAGGTGAACCTTCCATAAGAAGGTGGTTCTTTCATAAGAAGAATAAATATGTCTTTCATCCACAGGAGATAAAGCCAGATGAAGTTACCAGAATGGCTCTTAGAACAGAAGTTCATTTCGAAACTGTCTGCAGAAAGGTGAGGTTTGTTGTTTTTTATTTTATTTCCACTGCTTCTGTGAGTGTAAGAGTGCTTCTTAGGAAAAGGTGCATATGTGGGTGGGAGTACATGCATTTGCAGTGTGTTCTGTATGTTATAGTGCATCTTCATTATAGACCCTATTTCCTTTTCTAAGGAAATTTACCCACTAAGACATACCTGCAAAAAAAAAAATTGTATAGCTGTTTAGTACAAGTGGCTTGTCATCTAGGCTGGTGGGCTAATCCCTAGTAACTGGAATAGAATACCAGGAAACATAGTAACGGGGTTTGAGTCTTCATAAATAGATTCACTTTATGTCGTATATATACGGTTCAGTCAGTGTAAAAATATCTAAGCTTTCAATAATACCAGTTAGAAAAAGACTAAACACTTCTAGACGCAGTTTCCACATGTGAACAAAACGTGACAAACAAAGGTAGGATTTTAACAACCCTGTGGCTCCTAAATTTCAGTGCAGTGTTTCCCCTGAAGCCCACAAGTGGTACATTATTAAATGTTACCTGTCTAACTATTAATGTCTTTAAGAGATCAAGATGTACAAGTGGGAAGATGATTGTTGAAATAAGCAGTTGAGGTTGCAGATGCTCTAAAAGAAAAGTGAAGAAGAGCAGAAACAAGTACTGGTTTAAGGGATGTGCTGCAGAACTGATGTCAGAAAGCAGTTCTGAATCAATTCCTTCCCATCTTCCTAAATTCCTATGGGTGGGTCTACTGAGGGAGTCTGAAATATTTATAGTCTAGAGGCCAAGTTTTCATGTAGAATAGAGTCACTTCTTCCTATAATGGCATCATTGATTTGTAATGTAGCTATGCTGTTGCAAAGCACAGTCATGTGTGATACCGTTAAGCTATTAGCATAGTGTGAGTAAAATCAAGTGAAGAGGAAAGTTTCATAGGAGTTTTGTATTTCATGAGCAGCGTTTGGATGGAACACTTTGAACGTTTGAAGTTTTGGATCTTTTTGCTTTTCCTTCTCTTAATGATAAAAGAGAGTAAAAAAGGTAACAGATATACTGATATGGAGCCTAAAAGCAGCATTCCTCTTTTAAATCTATTTGATTGAGATTTTCCAGTCTGAAGGTGAGCTATTAAAAAACTGGTTGCTGTAATATTAGAAATGGTGTGGAAGTGAAGATTCTGGATGTATGAGGACATGTGGAGAGGGATTTTGTGCTTGAAAAGGGTTGCTAAATTCAAATGGTAAGGCATATTATTAATCTTACTAGTTTATTTTGTCCCATTATTTTTGATGTATTCATAGTCATGGCTGATTGTATGCTTTCCATATTTACTTTTGTAGGCTTCAATTAGCTGTAATTCTTGAAAGCGGGTTATACAGGTATCTTCATGGAATTGTTTTGGGGTTTAGAACTGTTGTTATTTCTGTTACGTTTTGCTGGTCCTGTTGTTCAGTGGTACAAAAGTCTATTGATCTCACACCTTGTAGTGAGTGGGTCTCATCTTTCATACCAAGTTTATGGATATGGGCTGACGCTTTTTTAAACCTATAGAGAGTTTTAACCTCACTGCAGTGGAAGAACATGAACAATTCACTATTACAGTACTGTTGACAAGTGGTGGTTAAGCCATTATAAATCTGTTAGTTGCTTGGTTGGCCATAGCATATCCCCAACTGAAGAAGGTATCCCTTCTGTTCTTTTAAAAAAGTTAATTTTCCAATATATTATCTCTTCTTTTCCCCCAGTTACTTATTAAACATAATAAAAAAAAAATCATTGATTTTCTATTCCTAGCAATATTCGGTAGGTCACATGAAATGCAGACTACACTGTTTACCTTTTCATTAACTTGAGTTTCGAAATATTTGAAGAAAAACATCCTGTGGTTGTTTTCATTTTCAGAATACGTTTGTTTTCATTGATAAAATGCAATCTGCTTTTAATTCACTGTGGAATGCTGAATATTAGTTTTTCATAGTGGACATGTAGTCAAGATATTTGTTTAATTCCTTTTGCCCACTGAGATTTTATGTTCCATTACTATGTTTCCCCAATATTTTTTTCAGAATAAGATAAGCATACTTTCCTCTTTAAAGAGTTTGCATATGTTTCACTCAATAGAAAATGGCACTATAACTTGAGTTCTTATGATTTAGCTGTCGGTATTGCTGTACTGACGGTTGCTAATAAGCAAATGAGATTTATGATAGTTGCAAAGTGAGTTGGCAAGAGTCACCAGCCACATGACACTTCTTCCTTTTCTGATTTATAAAAATGTTACAGGGCTTACCACATTACTGTAAGACAAGAAGCAATAGGTGCACTTCTGCTGAAATAATTTTAATCCATTTCAGTATTTCTGCAGCTGGCACCATTGCTATCAACAGGTGATAAATTATATAGTAAAAGTTGTAATGAAATTGCGGTGCAACTTTTAACTAGACTTTATGTTGTTTGTGCTTAGTTACAGCTGTTGAAAAGTTGAACCTTTATTTTCTAGGGTTTGACTGGGTTTTTTGCACACTTTCTGTATGCAGTTTTATACTGTCTGCAACAAATGTATTTCTCAGCCATTAATTACATCATGGGAAATCTGTTGTCTAATGTTTTTTCAAACTGGAATTTCCAACTGTGATTGCATTTTGAAGTGTTCCTTAGAGTATATGTACCTGAACTGTTATGGGAGGCTTGGTTCATTAGTGGTGTGCTCCAGCACCCTGAAGTTACCAAAGGGAATCTCATCCTAAAAATGCTGTGCATTACAAGCAGGAAACTGACTTGGGAACTGACTAAAGTCTTAACTGTTATCTTCAACTTATTGCTAATATAGTTTTAAGGTAACTTAGATGGGTTAACATAGGCAGGATAGATAGGTTAATATGTATTAATATTTTTCTGGTAATAGAGAAGATATACAGGGAAATTTTATCTATCATCTGTGCTGTTTCTCCAGAAAAGGTGACATTGGTCCCCACCTGTGAATGCCTTCATCTTAACTAGTTTATTTTGTTGCCTTTGCACCAGGTGCTAACAGATACTAACTTACTGTAGTATGTCATTTAGTCTTCCATCCAGTAAGTCTCTGGGACTTAAGTGTTTTAAGCACTGAGAACGACAGAATTCTGCTCCAGCATAATCAAAACTCTCTACTACAAGCAACAATCTGGAATGGTCATTTGCCTAAGTCAAAATACTTCTTATGTTTTCTAAATAATTCAGCAACTTTCAAA
>JAVJGJ010000054.1:65825944-65836164 GCA_035590215.1 Microhierax caerulescens | reverse complement strand
CCGTAGATATGAAAGCAAGGTTTTTTCCTTTTTTTTTTTTCAGATGACTTTCCAAACGTAGTTATAGAAGGCATTCTACATGGAATATTTTATCCTCATTTACTGCCCAGGTAGAAGTGATGCATGGCTAGAAGAAGCTGAAGCAAGTCTCCAAGTCATGTGTAGTAGAATTAACAGGAGTAGTATTTTATGTGAAAATGATGCTCAGAAGCAAAAGGCATAACCTCAGTTTTAAGTTCAAGCATTTTATCTTTTTAAATAAAATCAAAGTCATTACAATTGCTGCTTTTAATAAAAGACACAGAAACAGCATTGAAGTAATTTATAACTTCTATATATTGACATGCTCTAACTATTTAACACTAAAAGCTGAAAGTCATACACTGAATTACACTAACCTTTGAAAATAATTGAAAGCTTTACTCATTATTTCTGTAATTTCTATCATAAATTACACTAAACCTTTCTGCACCAGGATTTTTCCCAGCACATTGCCCATTGCTGACACTGGATGGATTAAAAGTGCTGGCACTGAAGAGAGTGTGTGAGAGATTGCCCAAAAAAAAAAAAAAGAAAGGCAGGAAGAAACTGAAGCAACTTCAAGTATCTTATTCATTTTTCTTAACTTTGAATCTGCTCCTTAATATCAGGTTGGAAAAGAGCCAGTGCAGGTGTATGGTTGTAAAACATGCTTACGCATTCTGAAATACATAGCACTCTCTCAGGAAATTTTCTAGATTTCAGTTTAAATGATTTTATTTATCAGGAGATTCTACATGGCATCTGTGCATCTCCCTTCAGTTACGACATCAAATCTGTGTGTATGTTTACTCTTCACATTAACTTGCAGACTGCATTCCACATCTTAACATTTTGTAAGTTACAGACCATACAACTCTGTGGTAAGCTAAAGCAAGAATACGATTAAGTAGTAAAATGAGAAAACTAAAGCCGATACAAATATATACACACTTAAATGTATATGTATTTGTTAAGATTTAACTGGAAATTTGCATATGTGCTACTGGACATTATGAAGTAAATTACTAGAACATGAATGTACGGCTTCAGTGTATTTTTTGTGCATTTCTATTCAGACAAGACATTTCTCTGAGTTTGTGTCATCAGAAGTGGGTCTCACAGAAACCTCCATGTGAAGCACGAGAAAATACCTGGGAATCTGCTCATTCAAAACTCTCAGCATCGTGCTATCTGAACATCCTGGGCTGGGGAAAAAATTAAATGTAATTGAGCAGTAAGTCATTGGGCTCAGCAGAGGAAGGGAGTGTTGCACAAGAGCGGCAACAGCAAAACTAGACACGAGCAGAAGTCTCGTCCTGAAAACACAAGGGTTGCCTCCTGCTGACTGGTACGAATTCGGTTTCAAAGCTGCTCGGGCACATGAAGGGCTGAGACTTGGATAAAAGGTAGGTACGCCTGTGACTGCGCACTCCCTCAGGTAGCACAACTCTCCACACTGTCTACAGGATCAACCCCCACAAAAAGCTTCCAGCTACAAGCAGAAAGCTATCTGGGCAAGGGAGTGTGAGGCATTCTTGCTCTTACTTCCTAACACTGCTTCCCAGTGCTGCTTTTCAGAATTTTACTTCAAGCAGTCAGTAGAAAGAAAAATGAACAGAGGTAAATGGAAGTCTGATTGCCTAGTACTAGGCAAATTTAGGGGCCCTCGACAAGTTCTCTAGCTCTATTTTAAAGAGGACAGTAATCCTTTCACAAGTCTCTGAAAAAAGAAGTGTCAGTTTTTACCCTCACGAGCGGCCCCAGGGCTGTGGATGGTGAACCAGCAGAAGCATCCCTGTAACTACAAAGGTCTTGTCGGGGTGACCCGAGGTCAGTCCTGCCCACAGTGCTCTCCCGTTTCCTTGCAAGGGGGGTGCCAGCAGGTACCTGCGAGCTCTCGGCTGTTGTACGTGCTCTTCCCCTGGTCATTTAACATCTGGGTACCTCACAGTGGCTCCAGACACCCTTCAGGAAACTAGTCATCACAGAGGTAAGCGGTGTGCTGCCTGCTGTGCAGGTGGATGAATCCTTCATCAGATCTCAGCACTGGCTCTTCTATCTTGAGTTCTAACACTGGAAACTCAAGAAAAAAATCCACCTCTTTCCCATGGAGTACTATGTAACTTGTTAAAGAACCTAACAAACACAGCTGCCTCCAAGTAACACTTCATGCTGATCTTGTTTAAAAGCTACCAGTTGTCAGCTTTAGAGTTATTTAAGCAACATTACAAAACCAGTAAACCTAAAGTTATATCTCTGACATAGAGCAAAACTGCAACAAAAAACATTTAAGATTTATGATAAATTACATTAGCTAGGTGTTATAAAACTCACTGCACAGTAAAACATGGACTCTTCTATGTTAATCACTTTCTAACCGATAATCTTACTTAACAAGGGACAGCTGTTCCTTCTTGATTACAGGGTTGTATCCAAATACTATGACTTTTTTTTTCGAAGGACAGCAGGGACTTCAACCGCCATGTTAAGATTACAGAAATTTACCATCCTGCTCTAACATTACAACCTTATTGGCTAGGGTGAGAAAAAAACACTGGGGAGGGAGGGGATATAAAAAAAGCTCATAATTAAGTATTTATTTAAAATCAGTTTATTTACTCAAAACACTTATGTATTTTACTTTTTTTTCTTTTTAAAAATGCTTATACTGTTACAGAAAATAGTATTTTCAGTTGAAAAGGAAGAAACAAATTTTCGAAGAGAACAAAATTACTATTTCAAACCCTGAAAAAGCAGAAGTACTTCTTGTAAAGTTTTTCATTAAAAACTTCTTCTGCAAGATGTAGGACTTAGTGGGATATGTCTTGCATTTCAAGGACTTGACAGGTCCATCAAGTTGTTACAGAAATGATCGTATCTTTTATGTATCTGGCAAATAAGTATTGTCTAAATGTAGCCTCATTTCTTTTGAGAAGAAAACTCAATAGACATTTGTCTGAGTCAAAAGACTCAACTGAGATTGGTCGAAAACAGGCCTTAAAAAAGACTGATTAAGTTTTATTTACTTTCCATTCTGACTGTTGGTCTCACCAGTCACCCACTTCAACTACAAATGGTTCTTTCACCACTATTTTGCCACTGTTCACAATCACACAGTCTTGAAGGGGCCGGTCATGTTCATCTGTCTGCTGGAGTTCTATCGAGTGCACTACAGACTGTTAATAAAAAAAAAAAAAAAAAAAAAAAAGTTCAGTTTAGCCAAGGAAATTGGTATGAGATAAACAACTAAATGCTCCTACCGTTACTATTTGTTAAGCAACATCTGAACAAAGACCTCTACCCTATTCAGTTCCCACCCTTGCCTTCCACATTAACAGCTGTGTCTCTCACATCTGCACACAGTTCACAGAAGCACATGGAAGGCTGTTTGCCATTCTACAAAAACTTCCAGACAACAAAAATATTACAAAGGGGCAACTGAGTATCATTTCAGCAGCATCTCTCTGTAACCTTTGAGCAGAAAGTGAATCCAGAGATCGTAACAGATGAGCATTAATTATTTTTCTAATTGTACAGCATAACTGCGCTTCAAGAAATCTGATGACCACTTCTACCTTTAGGATAACGCGCGTACACACACAGACAAGTGTGGTACCATGCCCCCCAGTCAGACATATACAGGTAGACTACCAGACTCAACTGCACAACAAATCAAAGTAGTATTTTTAAAGGACAAAATTCAGTTAGGAATATTGACTACCTGGCTTTGGGTATTTGTTCATTAATCTAACAAAACTAAAACTTAGTCCAAATCTTGCCTCAAAAATTTTCAGCTACTACTGTAGCTCATGAGAACGGAATTCACTAAGAACGTGGGCATGGAGGGCAAGCATTCTGATGAGGTTTTCAGACTTCTCAAAGAACTGGCCAGTGCAGCAATTCATGTTTTCCCCATTCATTTCAAAACACAGATTAAATGGAGTAATTGTTTTTTTTAAAAAACAGACTACTAGAAGTATAATTGGTTGGAAGTACCATTTTTAAACTTAAATTCTATTTGCCCTTTGATCATTTTTGCAGCTTAGTATAGTTTGAGGGAATTAACTAGATTTTCTTTTTAAACAGATCTGAGTATATACATCTGTACACTTTACATTCACATGCTTCTAAAAACCCTAGCAGTGGAGGTGTTACCTTTAACTAGCACATTCTACAAAATTAGATTTTAGCTTGAAGAAACACAATTATTTCACGGCTAACAGTGTTAGTGAAAGGGGGACCTGAACTTACTCCATTTTGTAATCTGCAAAGGTGTCAGTGTTGATTTCAGCCGTTAGTGGTCTGAAATAAGAGCTGTGAAAGCCAAAGGTATGATTTAAGTCTCCATTTCTGCACCTCCATTCGCTATTTCAGTTGTAAACTGTCCAGCTCCAGGCTCTGCACAATTGTTTTCTACCATGAACATATTAGATAAACACTGAATGTTTTTGAAACACAATGGTGTATGTTATACTAGCAAATACAAAGTAGCAGAATTTGTCCAGATCTTCTCGGGTTAATCTTGCCACTACTTTTAGCTTACCATTCCATCGAGGACTTTGCCAAATACTACATGTTTTCCATCTAACCAAGAAGGCTTTGTCACACTAATGAAGAACTGAGATCCATTGGTGTCTGGGCCAGAATTAGCCATGCTAACCCATCCAATTCCATAGTGTTTGAGCTTGAAGTTCTCATCTGGAAACCTTTCTCCATAGATGCTTCTTCCTATGACACACAACAAGAAAGAAAACTTTAAAAAAATATAAATAAATAAAAATCCAAACTTTTTTTTTTTCTTTAAAAAATGGGAAAAATTAAGTATAAATTCAGGACTTGAAGATCCATTGACTAAGCACTGCAACATCATTGTTCCATCGTCAGTGATTCCATAACTATAAGCACTTTATGTGTAAAGGAAAAGGTAGGCTAAAACGCCACATATAAAGAGAGTATTTAAAGCTGATCATGCTTTATCCTTTGAATTTAACAAGCAAGCTGAGTACCTCCAAAGATCCTGCTGACATATACCACTGAACAATAGTATACTTACAGATTTAAATTAACTAATTATGGCCACTACAAATAAGGTTGCCATGTTCTGTAACAATTTTAGTCTTTACAGTTTTTCCTCCTACTAAGAAATTGCTTTAGACATGTCTAGAAATACATGAAGACCAAATAGAAGTTAGCCTAAAAGACTTCATGTGGATTTGTACAATTATTGCACAAGGATTTTGACATTTATAAAATCATTCAGAAAAGCAAACATTTGAGTCACGTTTAAACCACCATCACTTTGAACTGAGAAGGCTGTCTCTCTGCCTAGCACGATGGGGACACTGCTCCCAACACCACCAGATACTATGCCAATAGACACTATTAGCAGGCAAACCAACACTGCCGACCTTCAATGCTAACTCTGGTATTTTAGCCTTCCTCATTGTTCGCTGCAAGGAAAAGGAATGTGTGTTTTCCATTCTGTCCCAGCAGGGAAATCACTAACACTGTTTGCAGATAGTTCACATGCTAGCACAAGAAGAATGTGTGTGTAAAGGAAGAAGAAATCAGAAACCAGAACACATGCAATGCAAGAGATGCTGCACTGGGACTGCCCTCCTTACTGGACTGAACCGGTCTTCTGGACGCTGAGGAGGGAGAACTGATACACACAGCTAGAACTCACGCCACCATTAAGTTTATGGGTTTAAATCTAGTAAGAGAAAAAATGCAAGAGGGCATGCCACTCATTTTCTAGGGCACGCCACTCATTTTCTAATGTCTCTAGCCGTGTTCTGAAACTCTGTCCTGTAGCACATTTCAGAAGGTTCCACGGAACTGGCTGAGCAGAGGACAGAGAGGACAGCCTACTCCTTCCCTACCTGCCTTCTCTCTACATGCTTTCACTGTTTCATCACAGATTCACTTTCTGCTAAATGGCTTGAACTGATTCACAAATACATGCAATCAATGAGTGCCTCAAGGAAGGAGCACTGTCACAAAGCCAGAGCAGGGGATGGGTGGACATCCTTTTTTTTGGAGACAGTATGTTGTAGGAGCAGCTCAGCTGGTCACATGGCTCCAGCTCATCATGCAAAGCTATGCTTCTTAGATGGGGACAAGTCACAGACAGAGAAGAGCTATGTGCACAGATCAAGAACAAAGGAAGCTCTACACATACTTATAATCAGGTAATCCAAATAACTGCAGCTTATGTTCCGAGATGCTTGGAAAAGTATTAGATTCTCTAAAACAAATGTGCTTTTTTCTTTCGTTTCTGTCAGCTGAAAGAATAAGGGAATATGCTGTTTTGCCCATCTTTTCAGCAGGCAATTGAAGAAAGGGAAGGGAACCTGGAAGATACTAAGCATGTTACCTCCTGATCCATCTCCAGCTGTAAAGTCTCCTCCTTGAATCATGAAGTCTTTGATCACACGATGAAATTTACTTCCTGCATATCCATATCCTCTCTAAGAAAATGAAATAATTCTTTGAATGAATAAAACATCCAGATCTACGCAAGTCATATGGAAATACGCATATGGTGAATGGCTAGATTTCCCAGAATATACGACCACCAGAGACAAATAATAGCAAGAAACAAACTGAGATGCAAGTGAATGCATCTGGGCTGCACTGACACAAGCCAGGTATTACTCAGGTGATCAAAGTAATTGCCTTTATTTGACTGGTATCTGACCACAATGCCTCTGCATGCTAAATCTGCATGGCAGGGACACACTGAGACTGCGATATCCAACATCTCATAATTGCATCTTATGAATCAAGCCCCAGGGAAATGAGAAGACACACACCAGTGCACAACCTTGGGGACAGCACTCTTGCACAGGCTCCACTGAATTAAGATTGACAGTCCACAACTGAAACAGCATTAAACAAGTATTTACTTCCCAACCCAAACTTGAGTAGACAGTGGAAGAAAACCACAAACGTACTTCTCCTGTTGCCAGTGCAATGAAGTTCTCCACAGTCTTTGGGACAACTTTTCCAAACAATCCAATTACAATTCTGCCAACATCTTTGTCTCCAATCTTCACGTCAAAGAACACCTGAACATTTTTGTGAAGAGAACAAAAGTGATACAAACATGAGCACAAAAAGAAGGCCAAGCTTTTGGTAAGCTTTTGGAAAGTGTAAGGTGTTAAGAAATTGCTTCTGGCTGGTCTATATTAATAGCATCCTTCAACTCCCAAGTGTGCTGTTTAAGAAAAAATCAGATTATGCAGAAAACTGGTGACAACACATTTTGATTCTTACTGCTTTTAAGGTCTCAGTGAGACTGCTGTATCACAAGTTTGAAGCTAGTGTTCAAGAAGATTTTTCCTAGACATTCATGTCTTTAAAGCTGTATGGAAAAGACGAAATATGAAAGTAAGGAAGAAGAGCGATGGTATTCCAATATGTGGATAGTAACAAGGAATAATAGTACTGACGTTTCTCACAAATGACAGTTTGCTATCCACTCACAATCTTCACTGTTCTAGTGTAGATGAAAGTGTAGATGAAAGCCTAAATTTCATTAAATTGACTAACAGGGGGAAGAAAATCCTATGGCTCAAGCAAGGAGTCACTTTCCTAAATATGAATTCAAACCTGATAGAAAAATAATCAGGCTACATTATTCAGCTGATTGCCTAAAAGATTCAACATAGATGGTGCTAAAAAGCAACTTCAAAAAGGCAAATGAGTTATAAAGCATTTTAATACAGTTCAGAATATATAAATGCATATTCGAACGTGCAAAAATGTTCCAATAATTACTGAAAATAGGAACAGCTGTCAGGAAATGAGGCATTTTTAAGTTCTGAAAAGGTTACATAAAGACTATTACAACTTCTAGGAAACAGCAACGTGTACTCCTATGATGTGGTATTAGCTGTTCCTTGTGGCATTCAACCAAGTATTACTTGTATGCAATGCTAAGAAATTAGTCCAATAATAATAAATGACCACAATCTCTCCAATGTGAATGCCTCTTTCACGCTCTCCTACTAAACATTTTCTACCATTTCTTGATCTTCCATGTGGTTTTGGCTGTTGAACTTTTGGCTAATGCTATAAAAGCTCTATAAAGAAAATAAAATTCCTTTTGATACACCTCGTTCATTTCCTTGGCACTTGGCACCAAATAACATGCTTCTTAGATGTGTGGTTCCCAAAGTATTAACAGCACACTTTCACTAACTTCTTAACATTTTTATAAACATACCTCTGAATTTTTCTGCCAGGGTTATCTATATAAGGTGTACTGCCTATCTATGTTTTCTAAACACACCTTATTTTGCCTGGAAATGTTGTCCTAGCAGGACTGCCTGAAATACATACATAACCACATATAAATAACACAACCGAGGCTACCGAACAACAACCTCAGAGAGCAGTAACATCACACCCTTTCACAGAGCACATGGAGACAAGTCCATCATATATGGTAAACCTAGCCCAACCAGAAGGCTTCATTCATGGCAGAGCTACTTGCCTAAGCAGTAAACCCAGTCCTTCCAAAAAGCATTGCTTCGGCTTATTCTGTGTTTGTGAACAAACAGTAAGTTCCTGGCTTCCTGTTAGCACTCCACATACCTGTGCTACACCTTGGTGATTTTTGGAAAGCTCTGCACTTCCTAATTATGCACCACGTATCATGTCTCTGCATATTTCTGGCCAGGAAATCAAATACAGAAATATTTGGTAGCCCTAGATGCCATTTTTGCATAGAGAAGCCGTGTTCTCTTAAGCATATTTGCTCAAGTTCTCTGGAAAGTCAAAAAGCATGCAGACACCAGTGAGCTAGTCAACACAGCAATCTCAAATCTCAAAAAACATCTGGCCAGATTCCTCACCAAAAACTTTTAAATAAAATAAATATTGTAAATATTCAGTCTGATTAATATTTATATAAATATTTAATCTTATTTACAACTCACAGTAAGCACTTCAAGACTGAAATGAAAAAGAGTGCACCAGTAAGAGTGGCTGGTTCTCATTAACATATTTATATATAATTTACACAAGATGGTGTATATCAAAATGAAAAACCATCCAAGCTGCTGTGAAAGAACGATCTCATGATTCCTAAAGACCAGGTAACATAATGAGAAATGAACTCTAGATAAATGCAAAATGCTGCATGTGGACTATACAGCCACAACAAGGGGTCCTAAACCAGCTACCACTCAGAAAAGGCTACCACTCAGAAAAGACATCTAGGTTCACTCTGAGCAGTTTGATGAAAAAATTGGCTCTGGGATGGTGAAGGTCAGAGAAGGAAAATGAATTTCAGAAATAATTAAAAATTGGTAAGGCCAAGAGACGGGCGTAATTATGCCATGGTATACATCTGTACTGTGCATTCAGGAGTGCTGCATGTAATTCTGGCTTCTCTATCACAGAATAAAAAAAAACAGCCCAAAAAAGGTAGAGAAAAGGGCACCACAGATGCTCAAAGACCTGGAATACCTTTTATATGAAGAAAGATTACATAAAACTATGAAAACTGGAAGAGAAAAGACTGGTGTGATTTGATGAGCTGTGTAAAAGTATAACTAGCTTGGCCAAGGAACATTGGCAGTTGCAGTTTTCTGTGTCCCACAACATACGAATCAGAAAAGGGCTTAAAATGAAATCCAGGCAGAAGGTCTGAGGCAGCAAAGTACTTTATGCAATTTATGATTAAACTGGAATATAGTGCCAAAAGATCATCTGGAGACCAAAGCATATGAGATGTAACCCCTACCCCACCCCACTCACCCCCGCAAAAAAAAAAATAAATCATGGACTAGAAGTCCATGGCAATGAAACTGTAGACAGTTTTAGACAATGGTGGCAACGAAGTTCAGAAACCGAGGAATCAGCTCTGCCCCTGCCCTTCCCCTCACGTTTTCACGAGTTATCTATCACCAGGAACACGGCACTCACTCCTGAGCGCGGGTGTAAAGGTGCCTGAGGACACAAACATCCCAACGTTATCCAAAGCCTGACTAGGCACCCCACCTCCTGCACCAGCAAATCTTTTTGAAAAGCGATGCTGGCAGGCTGCGATCACCAGGTGCATCCCCATGCCCCTGGCAGGCAGCACTGCCCTCAAACCCGTCTCCTGGGCAGCTTCATGTGCAATTACGGCAGATGCCCCTCGGCACAAACGCCGTCCTGCCGGTGCGGGAGGCCTCAAACACCGAGCA
>JAVJGJ010000054.1:65745413-65757966 GCA_035590215.1 Microhierax caerulescens | reverse complement strand
GTCATTAACATTCGATATCAGTAAGTTAAGTATCTGGTGTAAGTCAGTTAACCTTGCTTATGATGTATTGCCCTCTGACAGTGCCTGTTTCTCTCTTTGTTGCTACAAGGACATTGGGTAATAGGGTGAGGTTATATACTTAACCTTATTTGGTTAATGTTATGTAAAATGAATCCTGCCTTCAAGTCACTAAGAAACTTCATTTTATACTGTAGATGAACAAAGGAAATAATCATAATGCCCCAATATTTATTATCAGTTTCCCCTATTGTAAATTCACTAAGGGCATGTGATGTTGAAACCAAAGATGTGTCTGCACCTCAGGGCAGATACAAGCCAACTGGCTTTAATCGAGATAATTATTTCAGCCTTATAAATAATCTAACTCCAGCAATACTGAGCTTACCATGAGATGTAAAACTCAAAGTGAAGCATGGTAAATAGCCTTAAGTACATCCCATGCTGCTGTGATTGCCCTGCTGTCATGACCCAGATAACTAATTTACACCTGGAGAACAGATTTGTCTGCATCAGTCCCAGTCACTTTGATTGCAGTGTAGGCATGCTCTGAATCAGTAGGATTTTAAATCTGTGATTATACTTGATACATATAAAAGCAGAACTGGGCTGGTGTCTTTTCTATGCAATGTATCTGATACGTCTACTAAAGCAAAAGCTGCTTAATTTAAGTGTTCTCTGTTTTCCAAATGTAGAGACACCAATATTTTTATTGGATAATATTTATTCCCATTTGTAGCTATCAGAAGGTCAGAAGAAGTTCAAAATGGCATGATGAAGTTTACCTATTTGTTTAGAAAAATGATCTGGTTATTGCCATAGCAAGTTATATTAAATTGTTTTGGTTGTATGATACAGGATTTTTATATTAATGCCATATTTTAAATGTATTTATAAAAGCTGATCTTTGACTATTATAGTTCAGATCTGTGCAGTTTTATAATTGAGACATTTGCAAATTTACCATTAAAATTATTTTGGCAGGGACCAAACACATGCATTTTAAAAGAAAAACTTTGGATAATTGCATCATGATGGATCTTTTGAGTCCTGTTCGTTTCTGCTCTCTAAGATATTAAATCAATACAAACCTCAGGACCGACTGTATGCAATATGTAAGTGATGCATGTGATGAGGTTTGGATTTTTTTTCACTCATGTGCACAGTATATGCAGATGTGCCATTAATGTTGACAGAGTGTTTAAGCAGAGTTGCAATGTTAATGGCATGGTTTACCTCAGGTGTAAAATGGGAATTGCAATATATATCTTTTATAATATTACAGGTGAAAAGGGCTACAGTTATTTGTCATAAGTGCGATAAGGTCTTCCTGCTCTTTCTATCAGATCACCACAATAATTTAAAAATCTGCCACCTATCTGCTCACTGCTGGTTATTACTGTGCTAATTTTTAGAGGACTTACACCATAATTAAAAGACTGAGGCATAGATCCTCTGCACTCTGGAGGATGATTCGTTTTGACACTATTTATAGTCCTTGCATGGAATTTTGTGTGTTAAGAGTTGCTCACGCTGGTATGATTTTGGATCTGATTCAGATCTTATTTACAGTGTTAGAAACTCTGTTAGGAGCTGAGGGTGGTTTTTTTTTTAGTGTTCATTGATTTTGAACATTTTCAGAGAAACATCATTTTAAACTGAGAAAATATGTCACAAAAAATGACACTGAAATTTGGTGAGTATGAGATATATCTACAATTGAACTGTTACTGCTAATGATTTCCATGTAGTGACTGGAACTGGTTAAATTCATAGTTGTAACTATAGTACTAGGAAGACAATAATTCCTCCTGCATTTTCACTAAATTTGATGTAACAGGTATATAAGTTAAGTCTTCTGAAATGTGGAAGAAGTAGCAAAAATATTAAATGATAACAGGAAATGTCATTTTCTTCTTTCAGGACTGTCAGACATTCTGTATATCCTGTACATATACAGGATATCCTGTGCATATAGTGAAGTCCAATATGAAAAGCATACAGGACACACTGTTTTATGTAATGTCATGGCAACCGTGCTTTTCTGAACATGCAGCAGTTTTAATTTCCAGAGGTTCAGGGAAGCAGCGACTGAATCTGGACCTATTGCCTGTGCAATTGGTCCAACACATGAGGTTTGGTGAGCATGCGAGAACTGTTCACTGTAACTTTTCTGTCCAGCACTGTTCCATATTTCATCTTTTTGCTGCTTGGCATTTCATGATGTGACTTATAAATGTAGTTATACACTTTTAGGATGCTGTCGAGAAGATTATTGACGATGCAGATGGGTATTAATGGGGATCAACAAAGGTCACTGACCCAATCTATATCTCAGTGTCGAGCAACAGTTACTGGTTTTTTTTTTTGTGGACATTTTTTGTCATCACCATACCTCTTCTCTTACACATACCAAGGCCAGATAACCCAGGACACCATTCCTCCTCTCCTCCATCCACCGTGAGAGAGACTCTGCTGTACATTTTACTCTTCAATGTGCTGAACTTCCAGTGATACCAATGGCAGTGTTAAGTACATAATAACTGAAAAATATTCAGATGTCAGTGTTATACACTGAAATCAGTGTAGAAATGGAGATTGTTACAGCAGTGAAAGTTTTGGGGACAAAGGCCACACACCCATACTAAAACCAGGCTTCATTAGTTCTGCCCACTGAGCAACTAGCCTTTAAATTATGGAATGCTCCTGAATATACCTCATTATTAAGCCTCTGGTAAGTGTCTTTTCCTCTCAGTCAGTTTGTTTATTCATCCTTGATTCCAAGGATTTGCTCAATTTTCTAGTAAGTGTAATATATTTCCTATCCAGATGCCACATGGGATTACTAGACAATTTACTTATCTGGACAAAATAAATGTCTTTCCTTTGAAGCCTGGAGTAACTCACATCCTTCTCTACTCTCTGCTGAAGAACGAAAAGTCTTTGAGAAAAAGAAGCAGAATCTTCCACAGTGACATGCTATCATACGCTGTTGGATGATCCTCAGTTTTTTTTGACAGAATGAGTCAGCAGAGGCTAGAATCACAGTGCATTAACCTCTCTTGTCTCACTCTTCCCATACTCCCAGTTTCTTGGAGAGTTTTTAGACGGATTTGAACAGGCTGAGATGACAGTCCTGGGATTGCAACAGCTGTTTGGGCTGTCTGAGAACATTGTTTTTTCAAAAGAGTGTTGTGACTCTGTAATAGCAGTGACTCCCTAATGCTAAAGTACTTTTTCAACTTCTCTCACCTTTTACTTTGACTTTTGGCTGAAAACATTGGCCTTTATAGTTTACTGTTGTTAGGTGGAGTGAGTTCAAGATATTAAGCAACAAAGGGGCTCAAAGTGAAGGAATGTTTTCAAAATAACTGTAAAATATGAAGTTTATGTTATCCACAATATGTTGGAGGTCATTTTGCCCTCAAAACAGAATATCTGACAATTGTGCTTTCTTAGGGTGAGTTAGAAGAAGATTATAGTAGACTAAGGAAAACATCATAATTTAAGGAATGACACATTTCAACAAAGACATAAAACTGTAGGCAGTACAGAAAAGAAGCAAAACCTTAGGAAACCATTACTTCATTAGGACAAATATTTTATGTCTTAAAAGACTCCTTATTAAAAAGGGTGAGCTCTAGGACATTCATGTTTGCATGAAATCATAAATCTGCCATTTGAGAACAAGAAGTGCTTCTTTCTATGGATAAATTGATTTTTATTACAGCTTCACCAAGTTCCTTGAAAATAGTTAATCGAAGTATATAGCTAAGAGTCAGCACACAGTTATTTTTAATATTCTCTCATCTTACAAGTGTAGCAGTCAAGCTAGTTAGGAAAGTCAGCACCATACAGTAAGTATGCAGTCTGTGATGCATACAAAAAAAGTTGAACAAGGGCTCGCTCGCTTGCTGTTAGTAGAAACATACTCCTTTTGAGGGATGCCTTACTTAAAATGTACAAATGTACTACCAATTTGTTTCCCGCATCGCTTAGTTTCTCCCATCCCTTCTTTAGTATGCTTTCCCGTTCCCTTTGTCCTCAAATGTATGGGCTAGCTGCATGTAGAGTCAGGGTTTATTTTGTCCATGAATGGGAGGGAGTTGGTAGAGCTTTGTACCCCACTGGGAAACCCAAGGCTTTTCTCTTCTGGCAGAGGGGAAGTGTGGCAATTCCTGCTCACTTCACGAAAACTGTGAAGCCACACTCCCTATTTATCTCTTTGTATTTAAGCAGAGAAATTGTGTGATTATGCATGAGGGAGAAAGAGACAGGAAAGGAGTGGGGAAAGGTTACACTTTGATTGTGTTTTCCTGGTCTCCCAATTCATTTAGCTTTATCTGTGCCTTTTAGATTGCAAGCTCTTAGGTGCCATGGCTGTTTATATGTAGCCTTTAATAGCCTATCACTGGTGTATAACTGGCAACTAGGTACAAATTGTTGGGGTTTTCCAAGGAAACCATTTTTTTTCCCAGAGAATACTAAGAGCAAAACTTGTTTGCATAAATACGTCAGTTTCAGAGAAACTTCTGATAAATAAAACTTAGGGGGAAATGGCTCAAGATCATCTAAACATGTTTTTCTTACATTTTCTAAGCAGAAAGTTTGTTTCATCATTCAGAACTCCTTTCAGTTTTAAAGCTCAGTAATCTTGTAAAGAAACATTTTATTATGGTTTATAAAATCTTGAAATAATCCAAAACACTTTTTAAAAACAAAATAAAAAAAAATGTCTTTCTCTGAAACAGTTTGTTATTGTTATTGCCTAAAAACATTGTGAGGTTTTGGCTATATCCAGTAAAATAATTTTGTGTGCAGCTCTGCTAAATAGTGATTAATTTCCCCTTTGTGTTAAACTTTGAGAATGGTGGGAAAATCATCAAAATAAGAACTGATTTATTTTGCTTTGTTTTTATAATTCAGACTTGGGGAAAAAATCAAACCCATTTTTGATGAAATGTTTTACTGTTAAAATTCTCAACATAGATTATAATCACTGGTTCTATTGGTGTCTAAGTCATCTGCTTTGAGTTCCTTTGTAAAAAAGTCAGCATTTAAGGTCAGTACACTTGCTGCTCAAACTACTCTCTCATTTCTGAAATATACCTGCTACATCTGTGTTAGCCTACATAAACTGTCTAAATATTTTCACTTGAAACTGTTTGGGACAAATAAAATGCCCTTTTACCAAAAATTATTTTGGCACAGAAAGCAGACTTGAGGAAGGCTGGAAAGATAAAGGTAAGCTGCATAATGTTATAGATGAAACAAAAATGCAGAATGGAATAAAGAAAGAGATGAACACAAACCTTAGCAGTCAGTCTTTGGTTTTCACTTTAATGATGTATTCTTGGGTGTTTTTCTGCTGCCTTGATAAAATAAGGGACAAAAAAAAGGTGCGTGATGAAACAGTGGCTGAAGGGAGAGTAGAGGCAAGTAAAAAGAATTTTGAATAACATTGTTCAGATATAGAAGAGGAAGCTAGATTTAATTGTAAGAAAAATGTTTCTTAATAATTAGAAATAAGGACAGGGAAGAACCCTAATAGCATAAATGATATTCTTGTAACAAGGTCCTGGGAGAGCATAACACATAGATCTAAATGTAACCATTTATGAAGCATATAGATGTATTTGATTCATTCCAGGAACAAGGAAGCATGCCTCCTGTTGAATTGCCAACACTGTTACTGTCAGCATCTCTGTACTGCTTGGACATCTCCCGTCCCAGTACTGTCTTTGTTAGATACCAGATAGCTTCTGAGAACTGGCTGAAGTCCTGCAGAGGATGTAGCTTGGCTCCATACTAGCCTTTTGGAGGGAGGCTAATTAATATTTATTTGTAAATCTGTATCATTCTACAGTTTTAAAAACTGAGTTCATGAGTTACATGTAATGCTAATGAAGACCAGGCTACAGCTTTACTGCTTATTTCTAGATGAAATCTTTCTGGACTATACTTTTTCTTGGCATAAATCTGCAATGTGGATACCTAAAGGGCAAATGCTTTATTTTTGTTATCACCCATGTAATTTTCCAAAATAAGAACTTCCATTCTCATTCAGTGAGGTTCTGAGCCAGGTTTTAATTTTCATAGTGTGAAGATGTGATGAATACATGAGCAGTTAGTTACTCAGATCTGCAGGCTGTAGCCTAAGATTAATTATAAAACTTAGGTTTGCAACAATGAGCTTGCCAAAATCTATCAAATGTTGATCCTTTTCTATGTCAGCAAATATGGAAGTGAAAAGGTTGAAGGAAAGCTTGAGCTGAAGAGCAGTTGGAACCTGTTGTGTTTCATCCACCTCAATAGATAGGCAAAACATTGTAGTGATGAGTCCACCCTTTATTTACAGTATACATAATTCATGACAGGGGGTTTTATAACTCTGAAAATTACACTTAATAAATATGAGAAGATACAGGTTTTCTTGATTACTTAAACCTAAATGTTTATTCAAGCTTTCATGAGAAGTTTGTCTTAATTTAAACAGAGCTAGGGCTGCTGAATGGATGCCATTTTTTTGATGTGGACTCAGTACACATGAAACAAGTTTTAATGACATCCACACTCATTTAACTGGTAAATGTATTCCACAGAGGCTTTGCTTCAGCACAGTTTGCCTACTGCAATCAGAATGAAACCAAAGTTGACTTTTCATAGGTAGATTGTATTTGAGGGTTTTATCCTTCATTTCATGTAATAAAATGATTTCTGGCTTTAATTATAAAAATCAGAAGAAACGTGTAAATACTGCTGCTGTAGTTCAGAGCAATGCAGTATTACTTGTGTTTTCCCTTTTGGTGTTGATGTTATGTAGAAGTTGGAGACACTAACACATTGTGGATATTGCTGCTGAGAAGGAGAAGGGAAAAGATAGGTTTGAAACTCAGCCTGCAAGATGGCACAAAGCCAACGCACTGAAAAATGGCAAACGTCACATTTAACAGCTGGACGCAGAAATATTTCTCTTTAATTTGGAAGGAGAAAATTTTTTTCACAGCAGGGCACTCTCAAAAGAGCACAACATCAAAGAGGGTGGGTCTCCCCAGTCAAACATCATCTGGCTCCAGTGATGGAGCAAAATGAATGAACTGTCAGGACTTTTTTCCAGTGTGTATGTTTTTGCCAAGTGAAAAGTAAAAGGTTCAGTGGCTTGTTCTGATCACAGACCAAATCCTGATAATGGAAAGCTGATTCCCTAAAGTCTTCCTCTGATCAGCTGACAGGCAATGTCTGAAGAAGACCCCAGATTGATTGATGGTCCACTTTGTATTGATGGCCCCTGCCACCCTTAGAGATAAGTGAGATATGCCAAATGCTTAACAGCTCTGGAGGGCTCCTGTGATTGTGACTCAAGCAATGTTCTAATCTAATGTTATAATCCTCACAGAAACAAACTCTCTTCCAAAGAAACTTAACATGATACTTACCAATACCAGACCTACACACTAGCAAGGGAAAAAACCCATTTCACATTCCCACTGTGCATCCATTAGCAACATCAGCACTACTCCTTAATGCACCTTTTTAATCTGCTTCTTGACTCTGACTTCAGCCCCAAAGCAGCTGCAAACTAACCATCACCATGCTGGTTTTCTGACAATCCTGTAATCTAACAAATTTGAAGGAGTAATATAGCACAGGCATTTTTTCAATATAAAAACATGGCGATGCAATTTGTACAGCCATTACTCATCTGTTTTATGAGAGATCTCAGGCATAGTTTATCATATACTTTATTACTTGACCTTTTAATCATCATCTGGGGAACTTAGCATTCCAGACATTCCAAAATATTCCAAACTAAAAATATCAGTGTGCCTCATTATTTAAAACTCACAAAGGAGTTAAGTATATTTTCTAAAATATGTCATTTTTACTGAAATTCCTCATTTATGGTGAGCCTTAATGAGACGTTTAAAAAAGGATTGAAAGAATTATTTGTGGACTCTACTGTAGTTGTAAATGGGTGCTCTGCTGAGATACATCTATACACACTGTAAAGACAGTCCCTCCCCATATTTACTTACAAACTCAGAGTGAAGATAAACAAATGGTCCACAAAAAACATTATTAAACCCCTGTTTTCTACAGCCACGGGATCAAGACACAGAGTTTAAGTACTGGCTGTAAGTCATGTGACAAACCTTTTTCAGAGCTGGACCTGAACCCAGGCATCTGCAGAGCAATTCCAGTGTCTGAATTGTGGTGCTTAATGCCACTTCAAACCCTGGAAAGTATCTAAGATATACAGAGACAGCTGACAGGTGAGCTACAGAACTTGGGGAGATCTGCCTGCCCTCTGGAGCAGTCACTGGAGGCTGAGCAGGATACTTGGGCTCATCAGAAACACCAGTAGAAACTTAAGTTTAGACACCTGAATATGGCTCTTTGCACCCTAGTCCAGTGCCAAACCCTTATTAATGGGTCACAATCATTAGACTAGACAGAAATGTTTTTGTCAGAACAAAATGTTCTTGACATTGCTAGAAATTGTGGTTACCTGTGGACAGGATCTTATTTCAGAGGTGGTTTTTTTTGTTTGTTTTTTTTTTTTACATGTAACTAATTTCTGAATTAAGGCTTTTTTCCAGTTTCTTTTTTCTCATAGAATGCCCATGAACCATGAGTCAGGAATTTCAAAGTAAAGGTGGTGGAGGTCAATGCTATCTTGTAAGCTGACAAGATGATTTCCAGAGATCCCTTCCAACCTCAATGATTCCACTTCAGTGCCCCTGACTTCAAATGAGACCATAGCCTCTCATTGCACATGCAAAGTAAATAGAAAGATTCTCTGTCTCAGGGCAGTAAGTAGTGCTTAGAAAGTTAAAGCAAATTATATCTGCTTTTACCTGCCTAAAAAGCAGACAGGTGTGGAGAGTTCCAAAGTGTCCCAGTAAGCAGAAACTTGAGTCCCATTGACATTGGTCGCAGTTTTAAGTCTAGATTGCTATGTTATTTTTGCCTGTTTTGCTACAGGATTGGGCATATCTCTAGGATCTCTGTGCTTGAGAAGATAAGTACTTTTCTAAAGTCGTTCTTAAAATGCTTAGGGAAATATGGTACTGGAGCTTTAAAAAAATCCTAAAGGTAAGATAATAAGAAACCCCAAGTGCCTCAAAGTGAAAACAACCTAAATCCCTAATCTAGCAAGCTTTATTTACAGGATGATAGTGTGTCATATATTCTATGTGTCATCCCTTAATATGCCTGAAAATATCACTTAGCATTAGGCCGGGATTTGTCTGTCTAAAATCTGCTGCTTTCCTGGAAGTGCTAATTTACACACAGACAGGGTTTCATGCACAAAGCTATGGAAACACAGCTTGGAACCATGTTTTGAAAATGTGCTCAACAGAAGTCACAGGAGCAAGGGATCAAAAACTCTTCTCTCCTTGTGCCATCAGCTTCCTCTTGATCAGTAGTAAGGTAAGCCCCAAGTCACATTTGAACAGCAGACCTTCCTTGCTCTCCCTGCAGCTTCTTTCCTCCTCACATATTAGAATCAGGGCAATGTAAAATTATTTCCATTGACAAGTGTCTTTTGGTCCTGAGTGATTTCTCTAAGGTCACCAAGTTATCAGTAAGTCACCCTGGGGGCTATGTACCCACTTGTTTCAGCTGCATTGCTGAGCTTGATGCTGAGTGATGAAATCTGCCAGAACTTGTTTTTGTACTCACTGTTTCGGAGTGCTGTCCTCTGTCACATTATGTTTGCGGTTAGCAGTTTTGCCCTTTTAATTCTTTGTCCAGCTGGATAGGTGTATTAACTATGTGGAATAGGCTGAAAGAACATTTCAGCTGAATGACAGGGGACCCGTCTGGAATACTTTGTTGCTTGTAAAAGAATGAAAAAATGTGAACCAAAGACTTGTTAATTTCACTTTGCAATGTCTAAAGGTTTTGAGGAGCTGCAAGGAAGTTGCCAAAGCTCTGTCATTACCTTGCAAAGGAACCCGTCATGTTTGCAGAGGCACTGGAGACAACAAAGATCACTGTAACCATCTTGATTCCCTGGCTCAGAACATCATTTTAGGAGCTTTATTACCAAGTAAGTTCAGTGAGGCTTTCCAGATGAGTGATGGTTTTCAGCATCAGGCTCTTACAGTCTTCCTGTAACTCCCTCCCTGATATGCGTACTGGGATATTCATCTAACAGCCAACTGGTGTGAGAGTCTTCTGTTTGGGTTATTGCAGCTTCGATCATTTGCCTCCCTGATTTTAAACCGTCTTTTCCTTTTTAGGCAGTTTTTTTCCTGGTCTCTTTGGATACTAAGCCTAGATTGGCAACACTTTTTTTCTTTTCATGCTCCATGTCCCACATAAATGAGACTGCAGCGAACAACTTCAGTCTGTTGCCTCCCCATGGCTTCTGCTACTAGAGCTGCACTGGAGCACAGTGCAGTAAGCAGGGTGGAAATAGAAATGCCAGGCAAAAATGTCTCCGTTGCAGAATGACCTGTGGCCAGAGTGCCACTGCTTTCTCTGTCCTATCACTAGACCTGTCAGGAGAGCGCAAAAGCACACAGAGCGAAGGCCACGATACGACAGTGGATACTGCAAGAGTACAGGTCCTTTAGAGAGCTGTTTGCGTGTTTCCAACTTAGCATGTGTTTTTTCTGCTCCATGTCTTCCCCTTTTTTCCCTGTTGTTGGGTAACACTGGCTTGTGTTACATGTAATTCTTCCCTATTCCAGGACCTCCGTGGGCTAGTGTCAAAACAAACCGTTGAGACTTGACTTTAAAAAAAATAATTTAATGAAGTCCACATAATCAGCAGGGCATTGCTCTCGTGACACTTTCTGGAATAAGGCCCCAGTCTTCCAACCGCTTACACAGATGCTTGATTTCACACACGAGTAGTCCCATTGAGATCAATGGGACTACAACATGTGCATAAGTGTTTGCTGGACTGGGGTCTAAGTGAGAGATGAAGCCTTTCACCTAGCACAGACAGTTCAAAACAATGTTTATAGTTTCATATGCTATAATCCTTTGAGAAACATTAAAACTAAATAGCTTTTAATATTAGTTGGCAAGTATTCTCTTTTATAAAATTTTTTAGATGAGGCCTGCTAGATTAAAGAGAAGAAACATTAAGCAGATATTACGAGATGTACACTCCTTATCAGATATGGCTAATTGTAGAAAATTGCTTTGAATAGTGTGAGCAGTTAAAAGACCATTGGCTGTCAGGATGTATTTCTGTGCGTTTTTACAGAGGTGTTGCATCTCAAGGAGATTATTGCCAACAAATGTTGGAGAACATTTTAGTCTGATTTTAACTAGTGAGGCCTCCTGATATTTCCTCCTTGCTCACTTATTTCACATTTCAATTCTGTTAATAGTTTATAGCAGTTCAGAATGCTTCAGTGCCGTTAAAAGAAATTGGAAATTTTCATGCTAATTCAAAGTATAAAGAAATTGCATCATTTTGCATGTGATACAAAAATTGCAAAAGGAAAAATCATTCTTTAAATGAACCATTTAATTTTCTACATGGCAACAAAATATTATCCAGTTATTTAAAAAATAGAAGCACTTCAGAGTAAGTAGCTAGTTACTGACATAGATTTATTTCACATACATGTAAAGACTGTATTAACTAGCTTTCACTATCTACATAATAAGAATAAATTGTTCTTATTTCATCGTAAGCCAACAAGTTTAGATGTAATCTGTAGCATATTTATAGTTTTAATTCTGACACCCATCCATAAAGAATCTGAAGGCATATTTTAAGTGGCAACCCAAATATATGAGAAGCATTTATAACTAATATTTTTCTGAAATAATATCCATACAGATGAATAGGGAAGCTGTCCAAATGTTTCTGCTTATGGTAAATTGAGGTTGCTGATATGTATGCTACTATTTTTTCATACCAGTTTTATATGTGAGGTTGATTATTACAAATTCAGTAATACTTATTAGGCATCAAAGTTAGAATTATCTCAATCTGATGAATAGGCATTTCTTTATATTGGCTAAGAATAGTTTGCCTGTTTACTGTATAGGTAATCGAAAAGACAGTATGCCATTTACAAAGTATTTCAATGTTTGAGACATAGCCTTTGTAAAGGATGTGATTATATAATATTATTATCTAGCAACGTCAGTATTTCTTTTTAGATAAGCTGTATTTGGAAACTTTTCCATGTATTGCAGTTTGCTTCTGAATTTCATCATACTTCATATTTTCTTTTATATAGAGAGACTATGAGTTGTTCTTAAAATGTTTGCTGAATGGCCTGCCTTGATCACCAAGCTAGTGAATGAAAGGAGAAAGATGTGATGGCTAAATGTGTGTCTGTTTCTACACAGCTTTCTCGTTCAGTAACAGGGAGAAGATGCGTATTCAGAAGAGCTCTCCCCCTCTGAATCAGACACCCAGCTCCTAATGCTAAAGACATTTAAAATCTGAGAGCATTCATTCTTCAAACAGTTGTTATCAACAAATATAAGCCCAGCTGTAGTTTGATTTTCAGCCTAAACTAACCTTCTTAAATGTAATCTATTCAGGAAATTT
>JAVJGJ010000054.1:65480785-65491285 GCA_035590215.1 Microhierax caerulescens | reverse complement strand
GTTTCTAGGGGTATGCATAAGGAGAGTATTAGCAAATTCTGTAAGGAAGAATCTACACCTTGCTAACAGGGTTAGTGTGCAAGGGTCTGTTTGAAGAATACCTATGACCTTAAGAGAACACAGATCAAAAAATACCATGCCTTTAGTCCACTATATTAATAAGAAACAAAACTGTCTTGCAACTTTTGGTTAAGGATAAAATTGCGTTATTTAGGGAGTAAGGTGTTTTTCTATTTCTTACATAATAACGAAGAATTCTTTGTGGAAAGGGTTCGAGGGTCAGCAGTGAAGTAATGATTATAGTATATCCTGAATGGAAACTTTATTGTTTAAACTCCTTGTGCATCAGAGTATGTCATGTAATTGACTATTTGAATTCACTCTGAAATGTTTCCAGATAAAATTTGTGGTAGAATTAACATGTGTTAATCATAGTGGAGACATGATTTCTACTGGGGAAGTAAATGAGTTCGAAGCAAAGGTGAAGCAAACTCAAGAAACACCATGAAGAGTGCAGACTGATGATGGTGTTATATATGAAGATCGGTTTGAGGTAACTTCAGGATTGTAGTCCAAAGCTGGATAAATTTTTTGTTGTTAGAAAATCAAACACTATGTTGACTCTAGATGACTATTCTGAAATGACAAAAACAGCATTGTGAGCTTGTATGTGTACTGATTGCTACAGTATATCAATTATGGCAAATAGTGGGGCACAATATGAATGACTTGAAAGGAATTGCTAAAGCATAGGACTTTTAAGGGGTCAAATGAGTCTGCACCCCATTGCTGTGTGAAAAAACAATTTCAAAAAGAAGTAATGCTTTCAAAGTTGTGCAGTATTCACTTCATAAAAGCAAAGATCACTCTATTTCATTTCTGCTTGACAGAAGACATAGGAAAAAATAGATGTTTGGTCTACAGCCTCAGGTGGAGGATGGGGTTATAGGTGATCAAACTCTATCAGGAGAACAGACTTGAGAAGATCAGTACGGAGGTGCTTTAAAGATTTAAACAAAAGATTGAATCAGAGATGGATTTTTTTTTTTTTTTAATTATGATTGCTGTGTACTTTTTTAGCAGAGAGAATTAAAATTATTTTGCCACTTAAAGCTTTGGCTGACATGTAAAAAAACCCTTAGAATATTCTGGTTTAGGTGGTATTAATTAATCAGTGTCTCCTGTGCCATAGCTCTCAAAACATGCGATTCTCTCTTGCTGTCTCTCCCCTCTTTCCTTTAGCATCTGTTACTTTTCTTTTTTTATTATGCTAAAAGGTTTTTTACTTATAAGCTCTGTCACTGACTATTCTTCAATGACCAGAGACAGTAGCTAGTGTTAAACTGGGAGAATGTCTTAAAGCCATATGAACACCTTTGTATGAATCTTCAGATAAGATAATTCTTGCCTGAAAATGTTGAAACATACCTTTACATAAGACCAATGAATGTTTGTGTGCAGACAGTGTTAGGAAATTTTATGAAATTTGTGATAAAAGTTGGTCTTTACAAAGCCAACATTAACATATAGCATTTTTACAAATTTGCACTTTTATAGCAAAAGTATTGTATAGATATTCTTTAGACATTTGCTGTCTTTTTTGTAGCTGTATTGTTTTACAGTTGAGACTGAAGAAACTACTTGTTTTCAAAGAAACTTTCTAAACCATGAGAATTAAAGAATAGGAGAAAAAAAAACCAAACAGTGAAGAGAGAGCTTCCCCCCCCGATCCATTTTTTCTGATGCAGTCAGGATATGACTATAATGCATTCCAAAGATTTGTTGACTTCTAGTCAACTCTTTTTCACTTTATGTGACTCTTTACTGTACAAGTTCAATACTCCTGATGAATAGCTTGCCATGTTTCTAAGATCTTGTAGAAATACTAACTGAAAAAAAAAGCTGAAAAACCTGAATACAGCTGTTATACATTGTGTTTTCAAATCTGGTTTAGGTTAAGAACAGTTACTCTCTGATGTAATTCAGTGTCATCAGTGCTTTGAAACTGGTTTATCATTGACAGAGATTCTCATGACATAAGCCATTATCAGGACTGTAACATTTGTTGTTGTTCTCAGAAGACACAATGTTTAAGATCAATAAAGTGATTAAACAAGGTTAAAATTAATGATGAAGATTTAAAGGATAAATTAGATGTCAAACAATGGGAGCCCCCCAACCTTAGATATTTCAAAAATAGTATCACCCAGAAGCAGGAGACTTTGCAAGCATTTCCAGTATCAGAACAATTTCTGATTATTTTGTGTCTTGCGGATAAGAACTTCTGGAGTAACAAGAATTCTATACTGATTCATCCAGTAATAGAAATTCCATAGAGTTAGGTCAAACAAAGGTAGCTGATCCCCAGTTGTACATGTTCTTCGCTTCTAGCCCTTGTTCTGATTTTTCACGTGCTTTTAGGTCACATATAATCTGAAATGTATCAGACCTTGTTGTAAAATAGATATCAGGAGATACATCTGTTCACTTCTGTAAACATAAGAGGTGACCTTGGGAATTACAGCATCTTTGTATTGCTCAAGGTCACAGATAAACATCATGGAATACGAGTAGAGCACGATATGACAATTGTATGATGTGGCATGATCATGCCATGCAGATAAACATTAAGCAGCACACTTCCCGAGTATCATCTGCTATTAAAAGGATTTCCATCCCCACGTTACAGATAGGAAACCAAAGTTGTGAGAGATTAAATCTCTCTAACTCTCTGATGTAGGCAACACTTGGAGTATACACTGCTTGAATCTTGAGCCGGCAGTTCTGCCTCCACTTAGGTTACAGGATTATTTGTGGTTTAGTGGTTCTCTTATAACTCATTAACAGTTACAATGGCATATTGTAAATAACTGCAAAAATGCTTCTTTGGAAGAAACAGTGTGATTTTTTAATTTTTTTTTTATTATTATTATTTTTAAGAAGGTCTTAGGAGAGAGCTGTGCTACTTCATATTCCCGATTTACTAATTAATTAATGAGAGTGTCACTCATTATTCCTGACTGCTTACAGGCTGGTTAGTCATTGCCCTCTTTATACCCTGAATAAGGCATAGTTAGCAATGAGTTAATATTTATTTTTTTTTAGTTTTGTTTTTAACTGGCTCTTCCAATTTGTGGAAATGTAGAATTTGTTTCCATGGTAACTTTTAGACTTCAAGGCTTGTGGGGAAAAACACTAGTAAGTGTATGATTTAGATTATAGTTGCTGAGTTTTATCGTGTTTAAAATGTGGTTAAGTTGGAGCAATTTAGAGTACTGAGATTTGGAATGTCTGACTGAAATATTTTGCTAATGTCTTTGTTATTCTGAGGGGCAAGTTATTTCAATGAAAATATGACTCAGATGAGGTTGGTTGTGGCTTTTTTTTTTTACGAAGGGAGCTTGTTATGCAATAGTTGTATTTGCATAGTGCTATTTCAGCAGAAACACTATTTTGGAAAACTGAATTTTTATGGGTAAATATTGAACTTGAAGGCCTAATAAAATTCCTTATATTTGTTGTTGGTACATTTATATAAAAGGCATTTATTTCTTTATTATGAATTCAATTGCCAAAATTACCAGAAAAACCCAAATATTTTTACACCATTTTACCTCAAGGTGAGGACAGTCAAAAAGCAGCCCTTGGAATCTGAAAGTAGTTCTGCAGCTTTGACTTAGTCTGGTGATTTCAGTATTATCAAATCCAAATGCGAATTTATTTTTATTCAGCTTCAAACCATGGCCTGCATCTAATGTGAATATGGTTGCTATCTTCTGAAACTTGATTTTTTTTTCTTATAGACATTGTTGACACAAAAAGCACTAGTGCTCTTCAAGGTCATGTATGTATAGTGGGCTTTCAAGGCAGGCATCAGTTTATCTGAAGAAACATCTTGTATCTCTGTTTTCATGGTGAAAAAAAAAGGGCAATTTTGAGAGCTGACAGGGGTCTAGAGTCCAAAAAGCTAAGGAGCCCATGGCATATGTTGAGTGTTGGTTATTTTTCATGTCCTTCAATGGAAGAGATTATTTCTGACTATGCAACTTGATTTGGACCCAAACACAGCATCTGAGCTGTCATAGCAAAAGAAACATTTGTTTTTCTTTAGCTTACTCTTGTTTAATTAGGCTATGTTTTAACTGTTTTCTTTAACTTCTATAATAAAACCCCTTGCATTTTAATGCATCTTTTTGTGGTATGGAAAACACTGTTAATAAAAATGAAGGCCTTGTAAGAGTAAGGAAACATAACATAGTAATATCTGGGAAGACAAATCATTCTGCTGAGGAGGGTTTGGCGCTGCCTGAAGTTGATGAGTCCATATAATTCAGTTTTACTTCTCAAATTATTTGGATCTTTTCCATAGAATCTCTGCTTTCACAGTGTTTTTGTGGATGTGAGTATGTGTTTGAATCTACAGAATGGATACCAAATCAGTCCACTTGCATCTGAAAGGTACAAGATCAGGATGACTACTTAGATGGGATTAAGTATGCCCAGCTGTATGTTACAGTGGGTTGGTGCTGGCTGGATGCCACGTGCTCACCAGGATGCTCTATCACTTCCACTCCTCAGCTGGGCAGGGGAGAGAAAATATAACAAAAGGCTCGTGAGTCAAGATAAGGACAGGGAGAGATCATTCACCAATTCCTGTCATGGGCAAAACAGACTCAACATGGGGAAATTAATTAAATTTTTGCTAATCAAATGACAGTAGGGTAATAAGCAAAAAAACCCAAATCCTAAAACACTTCCTCTCCACCTCTCCCTTCTTCCTGAGCTTAGCTTTAGTGCCAATTTTCTCATACCTCCTCCCCTCCAGCGGTGCAGGGGGATGGGGAATGGGGTTACAGTCAGTTCCTCAGATGTAGTCTCCGCTGTTCCTTCCCCCTCAGCAGGGGGACTCCTTGCACTCTTTCCCTGCTCCAGCATGGGGCCCTTCCCATGGGAGGCAGTCTTTCATGAAATTCTCCAGTGTGAGTCCTTCCCACTGGCTGCTCCACCGTGGGTGCTTTCCACATGTTCTTTCCATGGGGTGCAGCCCTACAGGAACAGGCAGCTCCAGCGTGGGTCCCCCACGGGGTGACAGGCCCTGCCAGCAAACCTGCTCCAGCCTGGGCTTCTACCTCCATGGGTCCATAAGTCCTGCCAGGAGCCTGCTTTAACATGGGCTTCCCGTGGGGTCACAGCCTCCTGTGGGCGCATCCACCTGCTCCAGCATGGGGTCCTCCACAGGCTGCAGGTGGGTATTTGCTCCACTGTGGACCTCCATCAGCTGCAGGGGCACAGCCTGGATCACCGTGGGCTTCACCGTGGGCTGCAGGGGAATCTCTGCTCTGGTGTCTGGAGCCTCTCCTCCCGCTCGTTTTCGCTGACCTGGGTGTCTGCAGGGCTGTTTCTCTGTTCTCACTCCTCTCTCCCAGCTGCGGTTGTGCAGTAACCTTTTCCCCTTATCCTAGAGGCACTACCACTGTCACTGGTGGGCTCAGCCTTGGCCAGCAGCAGTTGGTTCCATCACACATGGGGGAAGATTCTGACATCTCTTCACAGAAGTCATGCCTGTTATACCCCCACTACCAAAACCTTGCCACACAAACCCAATACATATGTGCTTGAAAATGTGATGCTTTTTTTTGGTCAGTTTTGCCAGTTTAGAGGGGTTGAATTGAGATACATCTGTCATATCTTTCTTTTGGTCAGTTTTTGTTGTCCTGCTTCCTTTCTAGCTTAAACAATCTGTCTGTTAACAATTCTTCAGATAGTTCTACTTTTGAGACTTTCTTCTCCAAAATATGTTCTTTGAATATATCACATCAAGAACACCTGAACACACAGTACTATGCACATATTCTGAAACCCAAAAGCATGAACTGAACACTATTATGTGAACTATTGATTTTTGTTGTTGTTTTTAGTGTGCGTAATGCAGTTGAACCATGTTTCTTGTGAATCTGTATGCAGTTATAGTGGTGCTGCTGCTGCTCATAAATAAATATTTTGAAATAGAATGTCTGTGAATTAAAAGTCAGGACAAATGTTCATAACTCCACCCCTTCAAGTAATGGTAGAAAAAGTTGTATCTTAGAGTAGGTACCAGCTTAGGTACTTTGAGCACTACCAAACTGGGAAACCTAAGAACAGATGAGCAAAAAAGCTAATACCCATACTTCTCCATCATTTAATTAAGTACATGAATGACTGTGAAAAGACCTAGAAGGTAGAAGGAAGCACTCAGCTCCCTTCATCCCCTCCAGAAATTTGTCAAACAGATTTGTCAAAAAGAAAGTTAGATTTCTCAAAGATAATTACATTATTTCAAAGATACATGAAAATCAATGGAAAGAGAGTAGTGGCAGGAACAGCAGCCAGAGTTCAAATGTTGGTCATTCATTTGGCACCAGCCTCAGCAAGCACAAGCTCCTCACTGCTGGAGGTAAAACATAGGGACTGGAAGGACGATTGTGTCTGATGGTAAAGAAACATCAGAGGAAACTGTAGGAAACGAAGTCTCAAGAGTATTGGTCTTTATAGGGCTACTTGTTTTTCGGCTTAAGGTTAACCAATGGCCATTTAAAAATACTCTCCTTGCACAAAAATAAATGGTCATGCGTGAGTAGTATATCCATCTTTACCACGTCCCCTCTATTTGATCCAACATTTGGAGTTTTGAAGTTATAGAGCCACCAAGAAAAAGTTTTTTTGTAGTTTATAATTTTCATCTCTAAGGCATTTGCATCTATATCTTCACTAAGGAGCCATCTCTTGTTATATTTGCATTTCAATCTGGTTGAAAAATAATTCGATCTAACTTTAAGGGTTTATTACGTTTTAAGGTCGTCTGACCTTATCTACCTGATATACTCAGGTGCCTATCTGCAAAAAATGTCTCTGCAGGTAATTCTCACATTGCTAGAGTTAGAAGCTCCTGGTTGGGCAGAATAAATGACAGTCAATACTTAAGGTTATGCAGGGAGATCCAGCTCCTGTCCAGAAGCAAAACCAAACTGTATCCATATGTCTAACTGTCTTGGTGCACAGTCATGATTTTAACCTGCTTTTGAAAGTTTAAATGATGGGAAGTTCTTGAATATTTTATAGTATGGTCACAGGTAGGGAAGAGAACGTAAGGAATAGATTAAGTAGGGAAGTGAGATTTTACTTGCTGTATTATGAATTGAAATGTAGTAAATCTTTAATCTGTTGGGTTTTTTTCTGCACAAATCAGAGATATTAGTGATGATGTCCAACTCCTGTTAAAATTCTGTAGCGATGAGAAACAATTATTATTGTAAATACGTGCTTTGCTGTCTTCTGTGCTGTTTGAGTAGCCTTTCATGGTCTGTGGCTCTTGCGTATTGTAAATGTGGATGTTAACCATAAAGGAAGGGGATTAAAGGTGATGCACCATAATTACATAGATAGGAGTGTCTCAGCATCTGCAGGTCTTTGAACTAGGTGTCTGAATTGTTTGGTCTCTCCTAAGCCAGTGCTATTTCTTTTATAACCCTTCCTTATTTTCCCTCATCTCATTATAATATGAACTTTTAAGGCCCTACTTTGCACTGTACGGTTCAAGGAAATGGAAGAAGCAGCCAAAAGAAGTGAATGGTTAACTGTTATAACATGTAAGTGTCAAACTTGGTTCCTTTGTGCTATCTGCTTAATCCAGAGGCAAAAATACTTAGGCAGTTAGGGAAAGGAGGCTGTGACAGAGATGGATATCACAGCTATGGCTAGTTATAGAGGCTTCCAACTTAGTTTCACATCAGTAAATAGTATTATTTTATAGTTATGGACAATACTGTTGGATAATGATTTTTGAGGTGGATAGTCATGTATTCATTTATTGAACACTTAAGGGAAAATCAGAGGCAAACATCAGTTCTGCAGGGTTTCTTTGTGCTGATGTTACATTTTTATTGATGGATTACATTTCTGGGAAAAAAGGAGGTTTCAGGATAAGTAGTGCATTCTTTCAAATTGAAAAATATGAAATGTGGTAAGAGTTCCTGGGGACCTGACTGTGAATAATCAGTAGTAGGAGCTTTGCCTGCCTGTGAGACCCAGATTTGCTTCCCTGTAAGAGTCTATTGGTCCTTAGGGCCTAAAAGAAGCAAATGTTGACAGCAGTGCTTAAATCAGTGTGGTGTTTTTTACTGCAGGCATTTTTTTGCTTTGCAGAGGTATAATGGTCATGCTGTTGTATGGGTTTCCTTTTTTTTTTTTCTTATTATACATTAGATTTTCCAGGTGAATAGGACTTCAAGCACTCAGTTGACACAGCATTCTTGCAAGAAATTATGTAAGCAAGTTGAAATCTTCTTTAAATAAACCCACATTTTCAACAACAAACTTGCTACCAGTAAACAACTCCATTCTATTGTTGCACAAACAGTAATGGATTATGCTGTCCAAGTTTATGTCATGTTGGTGGCAGATGGCAAAAAATAAACAACCCGCTGTTTTGATTTCTGCTTGCTTTGATTGTCTGTCCAAATGAGCAATAGGTGTAGCTTGTGTTTAGGCCCCAAAATACCTTGGACTGTGAGCAGAGAAGGCTGCACTTGTTCTGCTGACAGAGTATTACGGATGCTTGGTTTCCTGTCAGAATCCACAAAACAACTGTACCCCTGGCACAGCTGTGACAGTTGATTCTCTGACCACTAGACAGTATATTTTGGTATGTGCTGATAAAGCATTCAGTGTCATCTGTTACATGGAGACTTACTTTGCTTAGTTTGCTATTTCACTCTTTTCTCCTCCTCCCTACTTCTCCCATCAATCAGGGGAAAAAAAAAAAAGTACCTTTCATTCCGGTTCTCTCTAAAACTATAACTAAATCTGTATTTTGAAATGTCTTTGTAGCATCTTATTCCATTCCTTTTTTTTCTTTCTTAGCTTCATTCTAAAATCAACGCACAGGGAAATTTAATTGTATTATTGTTTGACCGCAGGATAAAAAATTACTTTGCAAAAGCTAATTCCACTTGGTGCTGATGTGTTTGCTTTTTGAAATATCAAACAGCTGAATGTTTGATTGCTCAGAATCAGATTGGAAGTAATTTCCTTGAATTTCTTTGATCTCCAAAGACAGCAGGAGTTTACCTTTTTGAATGCCACTTGACTAGATTTAAAAAAAAAAAAAAAAGTGAAGATTATATGTGTATCAGGGCAAATTACATCCTGAATGACCTGCACTGGTATGCACTGGTATTACAATGCTAAGCACAACTTCTGTCCTCAATAAATAGAAATATTTAATTCAAATACGTGTGTGAGAATTACCTTTTGTAGGATTTAGGTCATGAACTTTTAACTATTTTAATCAGAATTGTTTGGCCAAGTCTTTGTAACTCGGTTCCATGGTAACAGTTTGGATATTACTGCGCTACAATAATATTGCCATTGCTATGCCTACACTGACTGATGCCTTGATCTTAAAATGAACTTCGTGTGAGAACAGGGGCTTACACTTGTCTAATCATTGCATTTTCACAGCCTGTTGAAATCAGTTGGCAAAACACTCAGGCTTGAGCAGGAAATGCTACCAAGTGTGGTTCCAAACACTTTGATGTTAATGTCTCTGCAGGTCAATGGAAAACTTTTTAGGAATAAACTTCTAACAAGTGTAGAAATTTAGTAATGGTTATGTAGGGAGTGGGTAACAGGCTGGTGATTTTATATGTAATAAAGAGTGTCTGAGGTGAAACAGAGCAACCTTTTTTTTTTTCCTAATATGAATGATCAAGACTTTTGAAACTAATTGACTTCCACTGACTTCAGCTGACTATTGATCAGACTTCAGTGCAGCAGAAGATGCACTTCTACTGTTTCACTGAGCTGTTGTCACAGGATGCATGGTCCTTCTCAGTGAAGATCTGGTACCCTTTGCTAGAGCAGGTTCAGCTCCGTTTTATCTGATGAGGATGGTGAGAGGTCAGATGAATGTGGTGACCAGAGAAAATTAGAGAACTGGAATCTGTCAGAAGTCTGATGAAAGGAAGATCTTTAAAGAATCACTTTGGAGGGTTCTTAGAGGACACAGTTACTGTCTGAGATGTTGACCTATCACGTGTTCTTAACTGTCATGGAAAATCTTGTATTTCCTGTGTTAGCTTGATATGGGAAATTATATAAAATAACCACTGAAGATAGAACAGGGTGAGAATTTAAGCAATCATTAAATATATTTGATCAACTATTGCAGGCTGATTAGGTAAATTTAGCTTTACTTAGGTTAAATGAAAACAACATGGCCACAGAGTGTGAAGTATAAGAGAAGAGCTGGAGCTTTCCACATGCAACGATTAGAAGAAACAGACTCGGTGTGAAGTTGACAGATTCATGTTTTGTGTCTTACGTGGTTTAGATGACAGGCTTGCATTGGGTTAACTTACATGGATATCAGACATCTTTTAAAACAGGAGAGAGGAATCCCACTTTTAAGAGAGTGGTAACTCAAAAAGCCTGCTTGAGCATCCTGAGAATGGAGGGAGA
>JAVJGJ010000054.1:64594779-64607647 GCA_035590215.1 Microhierax caerulescens | reverse complement strand
CTGGGTGCAGGATTAAATAAAGCTCCTCAAACCAGGAACTGCTATTTGTTCTTTCCTGTGTAAAGTAAATTGCAAATGACCATGGATCTGAAATAATATTTTAACCTTAATAACTATTTCACACTCCAGGGTATCTTGAACTCATTGTTTCAAACAAGCTATAGCCTATCTTGTATGGGAGGCACAGAGCTGGCACAGACAGTTCCAAGCAGAGTAACCTGCTCAGCGTTCATCTGGAAACTATCCAAGCACTGACCCACTTGAAATTACATGTTTACTAAGCTTCACTTAATAAAATGCCTAATACAGAAATTATCACCACACATCCTTTACCATCTTTGTAAATCTACAGTGATGACACAGTACAAGCAAGCCTACAGCTATTTAAAAAAAAAAACAACAAAAAACAAACAACTAATTTTAAATTACAGATTTACCATTGCACGAACAGAAGTATTAACCTTGTTTTTCTCTGCAGACCTAAAGAAGGTCTATATTTTATATGCCTTTGCTTCCCCCCTACCCCCAACACATGACTCGTAGGTTCACCAAAATATGCCTTCTTTCCTTCTTTTTCCCTTTGCTTTTCAGAGGCCTGCTAGGTTCTCTTTTTTGTGTGTCAGTTCAGGCTATAACCCTGCAGTTTGAGTTTATCTTGGCCGTAAAATGCAACAGTAATTTATATGCTCCCTTACTCGGCACTCCTCTGAGGCATTGCCAGCTGTCTAGCCAGCAGTTTAAAGAAAGAGCTGTAATGAGCACAAGTGTGCAGGGGGTAAGGGGAAGGCACACGCAGTACACAGCCGTGTTTCTGTTTCCTTAGCTGGTGGTGGTTATGTTTAAATGGCATTACAGCAAGCTGTCAGCATGGTGAGATTCTCTGCACAGGCACTGCACACCTCCTCCTGTGGATTTCTCATTCCTTTCTTTCATTCCTCAGTAAAGAATAGGTTTCAAGGATGAGACAAAGCCCAGAGCAGCTGTTATGTGATATGGAACGTGAGTTATGAGTGTAAAACCTTGCTCCCTCCTGCCTTTTTCCCCTTTATCAGGAGTAAGCTCTTTGAGCAGGCAGACAAAGCCTGATGGTGATCTTGATGTACTTGACGTGGGCTTTGATTTTAGCTTGCCAGAGCTTCAGTTTTTGATGTAATACAGTTGTGAGTTTTATTTCTTCCATAGCTGTGCAGTGTGCTTATTTAAACTTTGCCATCACTGTAGTGTTAAAAAAAAAAATAATAGGGAAGGAAAAAAAAAAGTATTTTGCCTCTAAGTCATTCCTGCCAAGGACTTTTTTCCCTGCTGTTGTCTCTAAAACATTGTCATATGTATATATAAAGCAAAAGTTACATGTTCACACAGTCTCTCTGTATTGCTGAAATCCTTCAGATAGCCTCAGTACTTTCCCTAAAGTCCATTAAAAAATAGTAGGTTAGACTCTGATCTCAGTGAGGCCAGTGTGAATCCAGAAAAAAATCCCACGTCATCCCACTAGGATCAGTAGAATTCATTTAGCATTACACTGATGCAACAGATGAAAACCTGGCTCAGCACAACCCTTCCACTTACATGACAAAATGCTTTTTTTTCCTATAAACTTTTGACAAAATCAAACTATCCAATATTGAACTGGAGATTTTGGGCTCTTCAACACACCAGAAGAAAAATATGGCTTTGATTCTTATGATATTCTTAAATAAGCTGAGAGTTATGATCTGATAAAAAACAATGTCAGTGCAGAAATTCAGTTCTCCCTCAACCCCCACCAATACTGCATAACCTCTAATTGGTCTTGAGCTGGAATTTCCCTTTGCTGTACAGCAGGACAAAACCTAAAACTTCTTAAAAAAGGCATAGTCCAGAAAATGCTATAAATACTTTAACCACAGCAGAGCACACTGTACAGGTAAATTCTTTCTTATGTGATATTTTAAATTTTTGGTCCCACACACAAGGTACCTTGAAAAGGGAAACTCCGCCTCAGTCACTACACTTAACCTGTCCAAATCCATGATATATAAAGCATTTTTGAGTATCTGAACCCACAATAATGAGCAACTCATGTAGGCTGATCTAAGCTTCATTAATCAGAGGAATCATATGTAGATAACCCACAAGTCAACATATACATTTTGAAGCACAGTTTTGAGTGAGATTCCATCTGGAAGGTCTTGACTTCGATGCTGTTTATTCTAATAAATCCTGGCTAAGTAGTAATAAAGCCCTCCCTCAAGGTGTAATTTTCACTGTGATTCAATACAAATAAACCTACAAATGCACGATCTCTTCTTTCAAGGATCCCATGAACAGGTTTGTTTAATCATAAAACAAAGTGTCCTAGAGGGGTCAGAAATATAGGCAGGAAGTAACAAAATGAAATTCAACGTGAAAAAGGCAAGTTAATGTGTCTGAGGGAACATAAACTGAAACAGATATTCAGCAGGAGGGAGGCACTTGCAAAACAGTGAAGGTAAAAAAGCTCAACAAGACTAATAGAAAAGTCAAAGTTAGCAAAGAACTTGTATTAGAGAAGTGGTGGCAAAAGCAAACAATACATTTTATGAAACCGAATGAATAAGCCATCATATGCATCTGTATAGCAGTGGTGTGACTGAACTCAAACATCAATATTCATTTCTTGCCAACTTAGGTGAGACACAAAGTTGCTAACACATCAGAGAAAGTTCAGAGAACTTGCATAAATAAAGGATTTAGCAGCATGATCAAAACCACAGGTCCTAAGCTTTCTTCTACGGAAATCAATTTCAGTATTTCCAGACTTAAAATGCAGCAAGATCAGCTAAATACCAATTAATGGCTGCTATGACTAACTTCAGGATGCAGACACCAGCAAGACTTCAGATGTACCCAGGTCAAGGACTGACTATAAGAGATCCTCTGAGACCCTCTTCCTCTTCATCATCAGAAGCAAACAAGCTTGGAGACTGTGGTGGTCTGCAGTATGGAGCCACACAGAGTTCTTAGTCCAAGTAGGTATAAGTGTGAGTCAGAAGATGGAAGAAAGCCAAAATAAATGTAGATTGAATATCAGGAAAAACATCCCTGCTCTGAAAGCCAAGTCTAGCCTCCCTGAATACTTGGAAGGAAGTACCACCATCTGTTGGATCATTTAAAACAAAAGAGTATAACACACTACAAAATATGTATTTTAGCAATTTAGATGATAGCTCTCTCTCTACACATCTCATACTACCTGTTTAGATTGTCACCTGATGCATTTGTGCGGCACAAGCTGTCGCTGTGCAGCTCCCTCCTTTGGCTGTAACTGTTTATCAACCTGCCTTGGACTTCCAAGGACCGAGTAATTTCCCCCACATTTTCCATCAGTAAAATCCTTGGGCCAAAGACCCCTTCACACTCCTTCTTTCCATGGGCTTATCCACAGAGGTCACTTCCAGCAAGCTGCCAGTGCCTTTTTCCCAAACCAACATGAATGGGAGAAATTAACCAGTCCCTCTCTGCTGAGGCAACTAGCAGGTGTGCCTCATTCACCAGTGTAACATGGAGAAATTTCATCTCAAAGAATGACAGACAATATTTTGGACTCAGGATTCAGCAATACGTACATCCTGGATAGGCTAAAAGAGTCTAAACTTCCACGAGCTGCTAGAAACGGTCACACTGAGGCTAATTTAGATATTTGCATCTCATGTGAACCATTTCACTTGCTCCTTCATTTATGGGAAGATGCCTCTGTAAAAATGAAGAAAAATGTCTTTCTTTCCATTTTTCCCACAGTTAAGGTTTTATTTACCTTATATAATCACTTTCTTCCTTGTCGCCAAAAAGCAACAAATGACACAGCACAGCACTTATCAGTGCAGTGCACAAAACGAGTAGCCACGGGATTAAAACGCTGCTGTGCAGATACAGCAGCTTCATTAACACTTCCTCCCTCCTTTCTAAAAACTAAACAAGAAAAGATTGAACTTCAAAAAAAAGGATGACTACTATTATTTTTTTTCCTCAGATTCATCATCTAGTTTTTCTGTCTGTATCTGACCTCAGATCCCATGGCTATCTTAAACTTGACATCTTTCTGGGTTTCCTTGGGCTTTTTGGATTCAGTTCCAAAGACATAATGACAAAATTGCTGGAAACACTTCTGGGTACTTTGGATGGATTCAGAGGTACCTCAGGCTTTGCTCCATCATTACAAGTTTTACCTGTTTGGTTTACAATGAAGAAATAACTCCAAGTGCCAACTGCTTGATATCCAGAAATCCAGCATTATTCCAGAGAATCATGCATGATATTCCTTCTCATGCTTTACACGTTTTCCTCTTTATAATCAGGAATGAGTAGGCAAAATAAGCATTTAAATTACACTTGTTGGATGACCATAATTCACCATAATTCATTGAACAGGAAGGTGGCAGTTCTAGTATCAACAAGAGATTTTTTTTACACACACACACACACACACACGGAAATTAGAAGGCATAAATCACTGTCTTCCTTGGAAAGATCATGTTCATATTTTGAAAATTTTTATCCAGTCAATTAAGAATTTCTAACTTTCAGATACTAATGATGCATTGTGAAAGTTTTGAATACGATTTTTTTTAGAATCAATACTCTTTATCAATACTCATCACGTTAAGAAATTGAGGGGAAAAACACTAAGAAAGCTGGTTTTGATTGTTTTGATCACCAACCTGATTAGAAGATGGTGGGATTGATTTCGGTTTTTTTTAACAGAAACCGATTTATAGAGAAGATAGCAGTCAGCAAAGAAAGTAATGACACATAGAGCCTTTGAAAGAAAGCCCCTTCCGTGCCCTACAAGTACATAGTCAAAATGAGTAATTGGATGAAGAGCAGATGTCAAAACTAGAAACACCAAAGTCAAGGCATCAGGCAGAGAACAAAAGAGGCAGAGGTATTTTTAAAGGCATCAGCCACTTCTCCGACGGCCACCTGCTGAGTAAGCTCCGGTCCCCTGATAGCTGAGACAATCCACACAAAGGCTCCTGACTGGTTTCTGAAACAAGAAACAACAAAAGATGCAGAACTGCCATTAGCCGTCCCTGATTGGAAGCAGATTGTGGCCCTCCTCTCCTCCACCCCCCACCCCCCTCCCCGCCCCGCGGGACTTTGCAATTTCTGCTGCGCATCAGCCCCTGCAGCCCCGTCCTCGGCAGGACAGCCTTCATCAGCACGGGGCGACCTGCGCTGTTGCCAGTGCTCTGGCTGCTGCACGGAGGGCGGTTTTCAGTCCTTCTCATATCCCTACAGCTTTTCCCAGTGGATACTGGGACCCTCGCGTGGCAAATCTGAACAGGCACGCTTTTCACATTTACCTTCGATGCAGTTCCATGCCTATGAATACCTGAGGATTAAAGGTTGAAAACTGCTATGAAGGTGCATTTTAGACTCCTGTGCTCCAGCAGAGCGCCCGCTTCCCACCAGATTTACACAACTGTTTGGTTTAAGAATTTGGAAGCCAGCAAACACAGGAGTTGAGCCTAGCTGCCCGGTTACTGCTCCGGAGGCGAACAAAAGGAAGGAAGCGAACAAATCGGGGAGGGAGAGACAGATTAAGTTACCAGAGTCTCTGACCCTGAAGGCTCAAGACGTAAAGTCAGGGAAAGCAGAGGCACTAGTTAGTTGGAAATTCCTTTAAATTCCTTTAATCCCTTAGGTCGGTTTAAAGGGAAATGATCTGACCATTCTGCATCTGCTAGTGATTGAAGGCAAATAAGGAGCATTGTGTGATTTCCAGTTCAAGAAGTATATAGTACACACAGCTTTTATGAAAGCAAATACAGCAAATCTCAATTGACTTAGGCTGACTAATAAACCCTGAGATGCCTCTAACATATGGGAAGCTGATGCTGGCTACAGACTCCCCAGAATAAAAAAAAAGAAAACAAAGAAAGAAAAGCCCAAAACCAAAACCACGAACCCTCCAACTCTCTAAAGTGAAGGAGGGGAAAAAAGGGAAATAATTTACTGCAAGGAATGTTTTTGGCTGAAACACTGTAGTCCCCAAATCATCCTCAATATTTAGTCTGCTGTTACGTAGACAGAGAAAAAGCCTAAAATCACACCCTACTGGGCCTCTCAGATTAAGCCTTCTGCTGCACATCTCTAACTGGAAACAGCCTTCCAAGGCTTGTTTATGTAATAATGACACTATACAATAAGAGCCTGGCTACAGAGGAAAGCTTTATTGGACCTTCTAATAAATATTATTAGTGTGTAGCACTGGAAATGATCCCATTCGGGCTTGTAATGTACAGCGATTAAGGGCTCGACCATGCCTGTAAAGCAATAGCTTGGCAGTGGGTGTCAGTTAACACAAAAACATGCTTTTCAGAGGCACCACTCGACTGCACATCCTCTCCAGGCTCGCTACCCATTTCTCTATCATTCCCCTTACATCCCCACAGGTGCCACGCATGGCAGCCCCACAGTAATGAATCCCTCCCCCTTCCCCACTCTGCCCAGTCTGAGGAGGTTCATTTCCTAGGGCCTGGGGCTCAGGAAATCTGTAACTGGGATTAACCTTTATTGAAGGGGTCAGAGGAAAGACTTCCTGCCTCCTCACTATCTAAATCGGTATCAACACATGGAAAATAAAATGCATAGCTACGAAATAGCAAACACCACAAAACAAGGATCAGGCAGTTGCTGGAATACACGTGTGGGTGTATGCAATCCCCGTAAGTTGTTTCTTAGTGCTTGATAAATAATATTAAACCAAATTAATTTTACTAAAGATTTGCCTCCTCCAGGTTGCCAGTTTTGGCTCAGTCCCCTACAAACATCTGAAATACACCAGGTCTGACTGCAAAAGGTCTGCTCCTCCCTCATGCCTCATTCCTAGTTATTAGCAACATTTTCAGCATGAGAAAATAGTCTTTTTTCCTGACTGTATTTAGTTACAAAAGACTCTTCCTTCAATGTTTATGTATATACACTTTGGTCTCCTTTAGCACATTATAGCACATCATCATTCAAATGCATGAGCTCTGGACACTGACTGAGGCTGGATAGAGTTTAGCTGTGCTGTACAGCAGAAAAAAAATTGAAAAATATTTACATTTTAGTAAATTAATAATAACTTTCTCTGCATACTCTTATTTTCTATTTGTATGGCTCTTACAACATTTAACTTTCTCTGCATACTCATTTTCTATTTGTATGGCTCTTACAACATTTAACAATTTGAAGAGAGAGGAATTTTATAACAGAGTGTTCTGCAACAAGATTGCCTGGCCTCCTCTTCTAAATACATAACTGCTAATTCTTTATGCCAAGCGCTGAATTCTTAAAAACTCCTTTAGTTACTCCTGGGATAAATGTCTGCATTCCTTTCTTTTAAGTTGAATGATTTTGGCAAGAGTAAGAGTAACAGAAATAATAACACTAATAATAGGAAAAGGATTCGTAATGTCAATTTTAAATGTTGCATTCAGAAACCTACTGAAGTATTTTCCTAGGTTTCCAAATGCTGTACTGGTTCTTGGCAATGCTCAAAACTATCCTCTTACTCTTTCATGCTGCTCTGTTTCCTACAAATCTGCTGACAACATCTTTCCAAACTGTTCCAAAGGAAACAAAACAGCATGTCTACAAAGTCAAGCCTCTATTAAAACTGGCTTCTAAGTGTACAGCAAGATGATGTGCGAGAAGGTACCCCTCTGAAATCACGTTGAAGCAGAAGTATTAATATTCAAAGAGAAAAAGCAACATAGAACTCTACAAATATAACAGTAAAAAAGTGTAATATGCAATCAGGCAGCATTAAATGCCAATAATGCTTCATAATGAGATGGTATCTTGATGCAGAGGTCAAAGGCATGCTACCAGAAAAAAAAAAAAAAAAGACATATTTCTATATTAGGATCTTAATCTTAAATGTTTTTCTTCAGCAAACAAAATTCACTTTTTTTAAAGCACCTGAATAAATATGTTTATTTGAAGGCTAATTAGTGTAATATCATAATTGGTCATATCAATTATAAGAGATAAAAATGTGGGAATAAAAATGTGAAGATATGCTTAGTACAGACTTATGTCTAGAAATACGGGGAGGTGTATTTCCAGGAAGTACTTACTGAAAAGATTGTGAATATGTGAAGTAAAAAATGAGGCTTGAAATATCCCACTGTCTTGGCTCTCCTTCTCTCTCTCTTTGTACTTGGTAACACTGAACATGGGGTCAACAATGAGCCAGTTTCTGCAGGTGCATGAAATCAGAAACTAAGTATGTGGAGGAGGAGAGGAGGAAAAAAAAAAAAGGAAGAAGAAAGAAAACAATAATTATGGCAGCATACCAAATTCCTCTCTCAGGAGCAGATAGACACATAGGAGGATGTGTTTTGCAACTGGACATTTTTTAGATGACAATGGGAAAAATCTGAAATTACAACAAAGATGAATACAAAGCCAAACAAAGCAACTGGAAGAGCTGTTCCAGGCAGCAAAGACTGCAATGTGGTCCTTTGCTATTTAGGTCATTTGATAACAGAATGGCACATGTAAAATTCAAAAAGCACACAAATAGTTTAACTATTGCCAAAAGTTAAACTTGAAGGATATCTTTAAAAAAAATCCACAGGATCAAGAGCCTGGAAAAAATGTCTGAATAAGCTGTGTGACCCTGCTGACTCATGCAGTTACTAAGACACCCTTCACCCCTATTTTTTGATTGAAGTAGTCATTAGAAATCATAGAAAATGGTTAAGGAGGAAACACGACTGTTGAAGCTTAGCTTGTTTGTAACCTTGGCCATGTGACCTAGCAAGGCTCTACTTGCAAATCCTCTTCTTCCTCTTTTAAATTCTACTCTGGATTTTAAAATTTCCCCACTAAACTGAAGACCTCTGCATTGTAAAGGCAAATATTTTCCCTTCCTTCATTATTTGCATGTCTCCTCCTCACAGCTCGCACAATTTTCCCACATGTTTCTTGAACAGTGGGCAGCTGGACACACATACCTGCTATACACTCTTCTTACTCATAAAAGTTATTTGCAAGCTCTGCTTCCTGTGAAAGACTACTTGTCCTTATCATATTTTGTATTAACTGTATTCTTAAATGTTTGACTATGTACGTATGTATGCTGCTGTTCATCTCCTAGGAGCACCGGTAACTTAATAAATGTATAATATTCATCCTCTTCTGCCAAACAGCTGTGTCTGTAACAGTCACGATTGGGAAACCCCTTTCTGGTTGTAAATAAACTGTGTCAAGATCAGAACTCTTAAAAAAAAAATGGAATAAGAACTTCCTCATTTTTTTTATTTTACTTTACTTATTTATTTATTTATTACTTTATTTATTTATTCTTTACTAATTATTGGTAGAACTTCACCAAATATTCTATAATTTTGTTCAGTAGACCCATAATTATATATACAGCATCAAAAGACCTTTAAAAAAATTGGTTTAACATTAGCTTCCTTCCAGCTCTGCGGAATATTCCATGTTTCCAAAACTATGGAAAACCAGTGTTAATGGATCAGAGAGGTCATCAGCTAACTTCTTTAAGATGATCTTGTTTTGAAAACTTTAAATATCTTCAAATAATTTAGATTTAACTGATGATTTAACTGTTTAACAACCTTCAGTTTTAAATATCATCTTTGCCACTAATACCGTCGGGTGGCATGTACAATACCTGGTTGCAATACAAGAACACAGACAATTCAAATGCTGCCATCTTGTTCTTGAGTGCAGTTTGGTTGTTTGTAGAATACCTCCTGGTGTCTGTTCTCCAGTTCTCTGTCATGATTTTTCTTCATAGCTGCTATCACTGTGACAAAACAAGTGATGCTATTTCTAACAGATAGCTGTTGGCTTTCCCTTCTCACCAAACCAGATAGAGTGGCCAGAGCCTGTCCTGCAGACCTCTCCACCATGCTTCAGAAAAAAATAGGATGAACTTTTTTTTCTGAGAACACATAGGTTATTCAGAATTCTGCTACAACAGTCACTCATTTTCAGTTTTATTTCTTCCTAGTTTCATGTCCTCTTGACCTAGAGCAATTGGTTGGTTTCTCTTCCAACAAACATGGAGGACTATGTAACCTAAACCCCTTCTTCCCACAGAATACCTTAAAAAAATCAAAACCTTCTGCATCACATCTTATAACCACTCTCTCGTTCATTGCCTTTGACATCTGAATATAAAGGTTTTCAATTACAGTATCTTGGACTTTTGCTTCTGCATCGTTCAGTACCATACATGGTCTGTAATTCATAATTTTTTTTTAAGAAGGAATGAAACTTTTAACTGATTCAAGACTAAATTATCCATTTTTTAAAGCTTTTAATGTATCTTGAAATGCAAAATACCAAAATAAAATATACCCTTGTAATGAAAAACTTGTAGCATTTTAAATAAAAATAGTGGCACTTCTGAAATAAATTGTTTTATAAGTGTCTAAACTTTAGTTTTCTTCTTGATGCAGGAGTCTTCTTAAATGAATTTAGCCTTAATAATTAACTAATTTAAGTATTCCATCCCTACATCCTGATGTCATTACTACCACTGGAGAAAAATTCACGCACATTCTAATTCTGAATATGTAATACCAAAGAACAATATTGGCAAAAATTAGTAGCTAAAACCCCACAACAGCAGATGCCTTGCAGCATAAAGACAGTTGTATCTAGGTGCATCTTTTGCTGAAGTCTACAGCAAAATTTTGATTGCCAGCAAGCAGTAAGATCAGGATTTGCAGAAGTCTCCACTGTAACCAAATACACTGTGATCATGAAGAGAATGTGGTATCAGCCATGGCATAGCACGGCCATTCCCACATTTGCATGCTACAGCCAGGAGATAGATAACAAATTGGTTAAAAGTAAGAAAAAATGCTAAAAGTCAGTACAGTATTATCCCAGGGTGACTTTATGACTTCTCTGTTTTGACATCACTCCTGATATCTCATCTCTACAAAAGCAAATAAAGTTATTATCAGTTTTTACAAATCTCCCCAATATACAGCTGTCCTACTTACCATAGCACTGATCACATTTACATCTTGACATTTCATGACATGAACAAGCCACCTCTCATGTATCGGCAGTGAGGAACTACTGAGAAACAACTGCTAGAAAACAGACAGCCTTGGCTCTTTAATGAAGGGCTCTTGCATCAACAAAGCATGAACTTATCCAAACTGAAAAAGAATACCTTACAATAGTGTTTGCATGCAAAAAAAGATTTTGCGGTGTGGCCAAGGACAGATAATTACTTGCACAAAGACTAATGACAAATTCTTAGAGAGACCTCCCAAAATGGTTATTCAATAGCATATGCTATTGAGGTGAATGTGATATAACAAAGGACCTGAATGCTAATAATACTAAAAAGAATGTCTCTAAACAGATCAAAAGTGACAATGAGGCTCAGAGCAAGGGTGAAGGAGTCAGAGACTCAGATGGTATTTTCATTAATCCTTCCATCAAGGGTCAAAGGATCAGACCAGGACAGATTCATCCTACAGATGAAAGTAGGGCTGCACAGATGGTTCACCAGGAGGGCTTTAGTCTCCCTGACTTTGGGAAGATGCTCCATAAGCCATTGGTGGAGGGTGGTTTCTGTGTCGTTAAAAGAGTATGTACATATTTGCATTATATTCACTAGCTTTACAGAGGAGACTCTTCAGCTGCAACAAACTGGAAACAAGAAACAACAACAATATGGGTAAAGGCCCTTAAAGCAAGAAGAATAAAGTTATTCAGAGCAGCATCACAGAAAGAAAGTTATATGTTTGTGTTTTCTGTGCACCAATACCAGAATATTGGGAAACAATCAAGAAGAGACATAAGTATTAATTCAAGATGAAAGCTATGATTTAACTGGCCTAACAGACATTTGTTGGGAAGAGTGATGTTGTGAGAAGGAAAGATTTGGAAAATGTTGATGTGTCACAAGAAGCAAGCGTCCTGGTTTTGGGGGATCAAAGACCTTTTGACAGTCTCTGATAATGAGTAAGATAGAACTCAGGAGCCCAACAGTCAACACATTCAGACAAATGAACTGCAAAGTTTCAAAAAAGGCATAGAAATTAAGGCAATTATGAAAGAAAATATGACAGATTATCTGAAAGATTAAATACTTCTAGTCATGTAGTCATGATCTGTTTTACCATTCTGGGTTCTCAGGGAAGCATCATCATCTGTGATCTTTAAGAAATCACAGAAGACAGAGAAGGCACCAGAAAAATGACAAAGCACATCTGGGTGATTTAGAAAGGAAAAGAAGTTACAAGAAGTTTTAGGGCAGACATGTAGCTTCATTTCTGAGAAAAAAAAAAAGTTGAACCAGTCAGATGATTTGCTGACATCATCAGAAAATATCATTAAAATAAAGGGGGATGGGGGAGAAAAGAAAGAGATGAACAACAGCCACCAAGGTTTTGTCAGGAACAAATTATGTCAAACCAATCTAATTTCATTCTGTGACAGAATAACATACCTTATGGATACAGCAGAAGCAGAAAATGTCATCTTTTTAATTAAGGCCTTTGACTCTGTCTCGTATAATGTGCTCATAAGCAAGCTAGCAAAACATGTAGAGATGAAATTGCTTAACATAGATGCAAAAATTATTAGAAAGCTGTATTCAGACAGCAGTTGCTGTTCTCTCTCTTACAGACGGAATTTACCAAAGCTGAAGGTATATATTCTGGTCCTGTAGTATCAACACTTTTATTAACGATCTAGATGAAAAGGCATGCTTATTAAATTTACCATATACTAAGCAAGCTGGTAGAAGCTGCAGACATTCTTAAAGGCAGGAATGAAATTCAAAAGGATCCTTACAAACTGATTGAAAGAAAAAGAGAAAGAGGGGTGCAAAAAACCAAGGAAGCATTAGAAGAGT
>JAVJGJ010000054.1:63952047-63962662 GCA_035590215.1 Microhierax caerulescens | reverse complement strand
TTACCAGCTTACGCTGTTGTGAGGGGAGTTATTCTTTAGAGCACTTGTACGGTCATTTTGGGGATTCTAAGCTTTTCCATGAGCTGCTTAGACAAATGCCATGCATAGCTCAAGACATAGTCAGAGGAACGCTTTCCTGCTCTGGGGTCTCGGTGTTAGGGTAGTAAACGCTAGTTTGGGTGCAGTGCCGATCGCATTTTCAGTCCTGCAGAGCACAACAAAGCTCATTAGTGTTGTCTGTCAAGTGCGTGACTAGATTGCTGTGATACCTTGAACAACCTTGTGTACGTTTCTGTACACAGCCACAGCTGTGGAATCTGTCTGCATGTCTTTTGTTCGCTTCTAGTGCAACAGCGAAAGAGCTAAAGAAGAAGCATCTCAGAGTTTTGAGAAACTATTTCATGTCCTGGAAGAGAAGAAATGTGCAGCCCTTAGGGCAATTGAAGCTTCTAAGACTTTAAGGGTGGAGAAACTGCAAATGCAAGCAGAAGAATACCAAGGGCTCCTGGAAAATAATGGCCTTGTCGGATATGCCCAAGAAGTGCTTAAAGAAACCGACCCATCTTGTTTTGTTCAAACAGCAAAACAACTTCATGTCAGGTATCTGAATTACCTTCTGTTTGAGGGACGGGTACTCTTCCAGGAGGTCTGGTCACTCGTTTTCTTTTGACACCTGCTAGCAAAGTATGGAATGTCTTGCAGAGGTTCAGGAGGTGGTCCCGGTACCGTTCAGTAGCAGTAACTACAGCACAAAATTACAGTGCAGAACCAGCACACAGGAGGGGCTCTGTCCTGTGGCAAAACCTAGCCTCCCTGAGGAGGACTGCAGCGGAAGGGTGGCTTGTTCAGCTCACTGACGCATTCCTTTGCTCAGAGATGGGATCGGGTATTTGCAAGTTAATCCAAGATGGCTCTTCCGGCTTTAAACGCTTTCATCTTAAGGGCTGCTCTCCATTAGTGCTTCACGCCTGGTTTGCTCTTTGAACGTAATGCCTCAAATTGTTAAAATGCTCTACCAACAGAATTACCTGTTCCTTACCTTTATGCTGATGTACAAACAGCCTTTAAATGTTGCCTTTGAATTCTGTCTAGAGAGGCAGAACTTTCTGGCAGCTATCAGTAGCTACATGAAAATGGAACTTTTTGGAAAGCAAAGCTTAGCATTTTCATTTAAGGAATGCAGACATGTGAATTCCCTTTTCTCTCTTCTGCCATGCCTCTGCTTCTGCGCTGTCAGAATCCAAAAAGCTACGGAATCTCTGAAGAGCTTCAGGCCAGCAGCTGGAGCTACTTTTGAAGACTTTGTGGTGGACATAGCCAAGCAAGAAGAGATCCTTGGTGACTTGTCCTTCCATTCCAACGGTGAGTTGCGAGAGCACCAGCTCGTTGTCAAGTTACAGCTTTAAGAAGAGGCAAAACTTAGGCAGGGCTGCAGCTGCAGAGGTCAGGCTTGTGACTTGTGTTGTCCTTTCTGTCTCTGTGATCCACAAGGCGCTACCTGGCAGCAGCGGTAGCTTCAGCTTTGGTAACGAAGACAAGACACCATTGCTTTCACCACCAGTTTACCTTGGCTTCCAAAATATTGTAGCTCAGTAATACTAGGTCTTCCCAGAAGCTTTTTGCTGCATGACAAAAGAGCACAGCTTTTCCTGTGCTTTTTTAGCTGCCAGTAAAAACAAACAGTACAACTTTGAAAGTAAAAACAGAAAGCAAAGGTTTTATCTAAGTGCACATACAGAACCGTCCTGATCTGCACTCATGAATTGGGTCAGAGTCCCCCCCGCAACTCACGGTGCTGTAGCCACTCAACAAAGGGCTTGCATATGGAATTCTAAACCAAGGTGTATCTACATGTGAGGGTTGTTCCTCCTAAGTCTCTGTCGTTCCAGGTCTGGAAATCCCAGAGATCAGTGAAGAGCAAAGCAGAATATACAACAAAGCTCTGATCAGCTGGGAATACCCTGGGAAGGCAGACTCGGCCGATATCTATGTCCTTGAATATCGTAAGCTTAATAGAGAAGACGAGACTGAGATGTGGCAGGTCGAAGTTTGCAGCAAGAGCACAGTAATATCTGATCTTGATGATGACAGCAGCTATGCCTTCAGAGTTCGTGGATATAAAGGCTCCATCTGTAGCCCCTGGAGCCGAGAAGTCGTTTTGCGTACTCCTCCAGCTCCAGGTATGGGGTTTTCTTATTTCCACAAGGCGCTGGACCTGTGTCTGTCGGTGCTGAGAGCTGTACGTAGTTCCAGTAGCTCCCAGACTTTGACTCTACAGTTACTAGTGGCATAGATGTGTAGAAGCACTGCTAATGGGTTAAGTAGGTAGCATGCTGAGACTGTGTTAACTTGCATGATGTTCCTGGCAGCCTTTAAAAGTGAGAAATCCCGGTGCCGGCGTGACTGCAAAGGTAGCTTATAAGCACAGGTGACCAAACGCCTAACTAAGAGGACATTTTTCTGGCATACTGTTTTTCAGTTTTCAGTTTTCTTTTTGATGACAAATGTGGGTACAACAGTGAACACCTCCTGCTGAACCCAGGAAGAACCTCTGTGGAAAGCAGGGCTGGGTTTCCTCTGCTGCTGGGATCTGAGCGCATGCAGGTCGGATGCTACACAACCTTGGATTACATCATTGGCGACACGGGGATTGCCAAAGGGAAGCACTTCTGGGCTTTTCACGTGGAAGCCTACTCATACCTGGTGAAAGTGGGAGTCATTTCTAGCAACAAGATACAGAAATTGTTCCATAATACCCATGATGTGACCAGCCCAAGGTAAATTGCATACTCATGTTTAATACACGCTTTATAGGAGGAGATGTCTTTTTAAAAACATACAGAAAGAGCGGGTCTGGCCTCCATTAGCTCATCAAGTGAACCCAAGCAGTGGAAGGTGGCTTGAAGGATGTGGTGTAAGCAGGTTGTCCTGTTCATCATCTGCACTCAGTGGGGAAAACGCGCTGGTTACCCAGAGCCCTGTTTTCTTTCTTTTGAGGGTAGAAATCAGTTAAAAAGCAAGAAGGTAAAAAAAGAAAAATATTGCAAGACTGAAGTAATGCTTAATTGCCCGTAGTAAGACTGCACCGTCGTTCCTCAAGCGTGCTAAGTTTGGCAGCCATTCAGAGGCACAATGTTCACTGTGCACATCTGTGTACCTTTGCGGTAGCTTGTGTCACGGTGGGTTCCAAGGCACTGGCTTATCCCAGGCTATGTGCTCGCATGTGGTACTGGAGTGCTAACCGAGGAGAAGCTCAGTGGCCATGGACAAACGAGCAAAAAGGTTTCCAGCTCTTAATTACAGCTGTATAAGCCTGGATGTGTCTAAGAACTGCAGGCTGGGAGGCTGCCTGCTGGGGACTCAACTTTTCCAGGGATCTGACCAATGTATTGGCTTCCTCCTGGAAGTGTGGAAACGCCGATGTCTTGAGCTGCTTAAAGTCAGATGGAGCCTTTTTGCAAAGTGAGGGCTTAGATCCTGATTTCCTGATCTTTTTTTCCTCATCCACACAAGTATCTGGAAAATTTTAGCTGACACACATCCAGCCTCCCACCAGAAATGCAAATCTAGGTAGGAATTGTCTGCGCAGAAGAATGTCTGCTTCTGCAGTCTGACTTCGCCTGGGGACAGAAGTAGGGGGAAGAGCATGTCGACTGAACAAAGCTGGCGACAAACTTTTCCCCAGTAACCAGCTGGGAAACAGGGGTTCAGGGAAGCCTCCAGGCCGTTCACTTTAAAAGCAACAGACAAAGAGGCAAACCAAACAAATCAGATGCACCAAAACCCTAAACTTGCTGTGTTGTGTTGTGGATTTTAAAGGCAACGCAATACAGCAGCAGTGTGGAAAACCCATAGAACAGCAGGAATGTTAAACGTAATTACCGGTGTCGTTTAACATTATGTAAATAAAGTTAAACGTATCTTGTCTGTAAGGGTTAGTCATTTTTGCTAAATTACCCCTCAAGTTAACTAATTTACGGCTCCTGTAGGTTCATTAATGATTGCCTAGCATGAGTACACTCAGATACACCCGTTCCTTACTGAAGCCTTCTGTGGTCTCATCCGTATTAGTGTTTAGCTGTTCTCGATGGTTTGAAGTGGCCCATGTGAGTGTTCTCCACCTATGACATGCATCTTCCCCTCCTGGCTTAAGTAGATTTTTACCCCACAAGGTTTTCCAGGGAATTGTGTGGTGTTACGTATCTCCCGAAAGTGTTTTCTCCATTTCACATCGCTGCTCCCACTGTGGCATTTGACAAAAGCAAACGGTTGGTTTTCTGTTCCAGATACGAGCAAGACAGCGGTCATGACAGTGGGAGTGAAGATGCCTTCTTTGACTCATCGCAGCCTTTCACTCTGGTCACTTTAGGCATGAAGAAGTTCTTCATCCCCACGACACCTGCTGCCCCCAAGGATCCAGCAAGCAGAATCCTTCCCCTGCCGTCGTGCTTGGGCATCTGCCTTGATTGTGACAAAGGCAAGGTGGGGTTCTACGACGCAGACCGTATGAAATGCCTTTATGAGTGCAAGGTGGACTGCTCTGGCATAATGTACCCAACGTTTGCCTTAATGGGTGGCGCAGCCGTTCACCTTGAGGAAGCTGTCACAGCAAAGTATGAGGAGTACCACGACAACATCTAGTGCAGTAACCTCTTTCTATTGCTGCTCTGAGATGGACAATGACAGCAGAAGAGTTCTACCTTGTCCTGACTAATTATGTTCTACATATATGTTGCTCACAAGTCTCTCTGTCCTGTCTTTTTTTAAACACGTCATCCAGACGCTTCCCACACCAGTGTGAACTGTTCTGGGAGCTCTCCTGCCTTTCTTGTGATCTGCGTGATGCTCTTCTCCACAGACTTTCTTCCCAGGAGGAAGCAGGGAAGAAGTTTAACTAGCAACCAAAATCACTCCTCGTGGGTAGAAATCTGCCTTCTATGTAACTTAAATTCTTACGTAGTCAGTTTTGCACTTCATGAACAAAGCTGACAGCGTGTGATTGCTGTTCTCCTTTTAAGAAATCTGCCTGAAATGCCTCTGAGGGATCAAACGCCTTTCAATTAACCCCAGAGCACCAGGGGTTGGGCCTTTCAGCACAAAATAACATTTGCAAAAATACAATTATACAACAGACAGAAGTCGGAACTGCGTATGAACGTTTAGCTTGTATTTGGAAAGAGAAGAGTAAGCTAGAATACGATTGCATGTCATATACCTTTGATGTGGCTGTAAGCTAAAACTCTTGACACCTGGTGTCATGCAGCTGGTGGCATAATGTTAAGTTTCTTTAGTCTTCTGGGCTTTTACCTTTGGCTGTAAACAGTAGAGTGCAATTCTACTTGAAGTACAGAATTCAGTGTCCAAAATCAAAGGTGTTTGCATGTGTGAGTAGTAGTACCTGGCATTTAGGCAAAAGCAAATGAGTTCTTGACATCAGTTGTAATATGTGAACGTTAAAAAAAATAATCAGGTATTTCTTATTTTTTTTTTTATCTAGTAGCAGCTCGGTTTTTTAGTAAGAATGTAAAAAATGCACTGATTCAGTTATGAGACCCAATTTCTGCCTTAAAGGATGTCTCTCCTCAAGTTTCTGTTCCTGTCATGTTAACAACTGTCCCACAGTAGCTTTTCATAGAACCACAGAACTACAGATCGGTTTGGGTTGGAAAGGACCTTTAAGGATCATCTAGTGCAACCCCCTGCCATGGGCAGGGACATCTTTCACTAGGTGAAGTTGTTCAAAGCTCTCTCCAACCTGGCCTTGAGCACTTCCAGGGATGGGACATCCACAGCTGCTCTGGGCAACCCGTTCCAGGGTCTCACCACCCTCAGTGTTAGAAGTGTCTTCCTTACATCTGATCTAAACACACCCTCACCCCGTTTAAAACTGTTGTCCCTGGTCCTGTCTTTACCAAGGCCTGTAGAAAGTCTCTCTCCACCATTCTTTCAAGCCCTCCTTATCAGTTGAAAGGCCACAGCAAAGTCTCCCTGGGGTCTTCCCTTCTCCAGGCTGAGTAACGCCAACTCTCTCAGCCTTTCCAGGGTTTTCCAGCCTTCCAATCGTCTTTGTGGGCCTCCCCTCGACCTGCTCCATGCTGGGGGCCTGAGAGCTGGATGCAATACTCGGGATGGGGCCTTAGGAGAGCAGAGCGGGAGAATCCACCTCCCTTGCTCCTCTGGCCACCCAGCAGCCCAGGATGACATTGGCTGTCTGGTCTGTGGGTGCGCATTGCTGGTCCAAGTCCAATTTTTCACCCACCAGGATGCCCAAGTCCTTCCCTGCAGGGCTGCTCTCCATCCACAGTCTGTAGTGATATCAGGAGGTTGCCCCGACCCAGGGGCAGGACCTTGTGCTTGGCCTTGGTGAACCTCATGAGGTTCATTCACATGGGCACACTTCTCAAGCCTGCCAGCGTCCCTCTGGCAAATGAACTGCTCAGCTTGGTGTCAACTGCAGACTTGGTAAGGGTGCACCAAATCCCACTGTCCGCTCTTAATGAAGGTACTAGTTAATAACGGTGCTGGTAGAGACCCTTCCTTGAGGGACACCACTTGTTCCTGGTTTCCACTTGCACGCTGAGCTGTTGACTATGAAACTCTTTGCCCATGGCCACCCAGCCAGTTCCTGCTCCATCCATCAAGCCCACCCCCCTCAAATTTAGAGGGAAGAAGGCTGTGGGGGATCATATCAAAGGCCTGACAGCAGTCCAGGCATATGACTTCGGTAGCTCTTCCCTTGTCCACTGACGCAGTCACTCCATCACAGAAGGCCGCTAGAGGAGTCAGGCACAATTGGCCCTTGGTGAACCCTTGCTGGCTGTCACTAATCACCTTCCTGTCTTCCGTGGGCTTTGACATCCCTTCCAGGAGGACCCGCTCTGTGCTCTTACTGGGTGGCGGACTGCCTCTGTCAATAGAAATCTCTGTGAAAAAACATTGGGGTTACTTGCACTGTTAACTTGTGGTGTGGAAAAATCAGGATCTGAAGTGACGGATGTTTCTAATACCTACTTGGTGCTTTCTAATTTGGGGATATGCTTTCTAATTTGGGGATAGTGTTGCGTCTTGATGAGTGTGTGTGAGAAGTCTGCTTACTAAGTACATGCATACAGCTGTAGAGCTATGGAGTGGGACCTGAAAATCACAACACGCTTAGAAGAATGTAGCTCATAATGCAAGACTTTTGTGCCCTTTGCTGTCTGAACTGTTGCACTGACCTACCGGGAGCCCACCCCTCCCAGTGTACTCTCTCCCAGGCCTCTGCCTGGCGGCCTCTGTCACCAGTAATTGGCAGGAATGGTATCTGGCAGAAATGCCATCCCTGCCAAGGGGAGCATGACAGCCCTGTCAGGGCTACAAAGGCCCAGCAAGGGCACCTTCTTGTCGGGCTCTCACCCGCAAATGTTTCTGCCTTAGTGAGGCCGTGTGTAAGCCTGATGCACAGCTTCGTTGTGTGCTTGTATGAGAAACACTCGGGCGTCCCAGGCAGCAGGGGAGAAGCAGTGGGTATCTTCTGGAACTTTCTCCTGCAGGAGAAATGGCAAATCGCTAGTTATCCTGTGGGTCATTTCTTTTTGTAATAGGTGGTTGTCATAGCCTTTCTTTCCCATTATGCCTTCCCCTTCACGTTTTCTCCTGCTGTACTGGTGACCATCCTGCTATCACTCTTTCTCCTCTCACTTTAGGCGGCTGACTTAAGGAGTCCTCCATACATGCACTCAGGCAATGTCAAGGATGGCATAATTCTGTTTTCCTTCTTTTCATAGTCTTGAAATTGTATTTGCCTTTTTTGTTAACACCAAATATTAAGTTGACATTCACAAAGGTGGTTTCTGCAGTGTTTTCCACAAGTTCTGTGGTCTAGTTGTAAACAAGCCATGCAGATGAGGGTTTCCCCACCTTGTGTGCTATTTTGCATTTGCTAATGTTGTGTTTCATCTGCTCGTTTTCCTGATCACTTAGTCCTGAGGCTCTCCTGCAGCTCTTCATTCACTTCTGGACTTGAGTATTCCCATGTAGCTTCATAGGTAGCACAAATGTGATCCATTTTTGTTTGCTTGCTTTTCCAGATCTTGGAAAGTTGTAAGTGAGAGGCAGAAAATCTCCTTCTGCTGTTAAAATTGGTTGTTCCTTCCTCTTTTTTCCCTCTTGCTTATTAAACCATGATTAGCTGGGCAAGCACTGAAAACCTTTACACGTTACTACGCTGTGTTGAGTAGGTGGCTGACGTTCTTGTGTGTGTAGCCCAGCATTCAAACAGACCCAGGAGACAGGATTCTCTCTTCAGTAGCTGTGACGTCTGCCATTGTACAATCACCATTTGCCTGTTCATCTATGAAACCCAGTACCAGCTTAAGGCTGTAGATCACAGTGTTGAACTTTCCGGTTTGTCGTTCCCAGACCAGATCCCCTTCCACAGACAAATGCATCATTTTTGGTTCCTCTGTTTCAGAAAGTGGTCTGAACTAGAGGTTTTATGTCACGGTCAGCACTGCCCAGTCCCACATTTGGATCCTTTGTAAGCACCTGGACCAATATCACCAGGCTGTGGCCTTTTGTTAGTTTATACAGAGATGCATAATCTGGAACACTCCATCTTAGACACAAAGACGGTCTCTCAGACTCATTTATTAAAAAATAAACAAATGGAGTTTTAACGGTTTGAGAATATGGAAGTAAGAAGCAAAAAATGTGGTCTCCCCTCTATAGCTTTATCTTACGTTCATTTAGGATTTGCTCTGCTATGCAATTACTTACTGTACTGGACAGAGACTGATGCTACTTTAAACATTTATCTACCTTTGGATATGTCTGCTTGTATTTATCTCATTCGGAGTTTAAAAATGGATTTGGCTTTTGGTGTTACTTGAATACTTAGGACGCATTCATGACAGTACTCTATGGTGCTTACTCCACCTTATTAAATGAAACGCCCACACTGACAACACAGTCAGAGTTGTTCCGCTACAATGGAAGCGTCACATTTCAGAACTACAGTTCAGCAGTACTTGGCTATCCAGATCCTTATTTTTCCAGAACAATTTTCTTCCTACAAAACAGCACTTTACAATGTAGACTAAGCTAAGAATGGTGTGGTATTGTGTGGATCTTTGTGCAATATAGCTGTTTGGTGAACAATGTGTGATTTGCAAAGCTCCATGCAGGTGTGAATCATGTAGACACTTTTTAGATATCTAAAGCTTTAACAAAACAGCCTTGTTTAAAAATATTCTGAAAGGTAAACGTGATGTGTGTGGTTCTTCTTCTTTTTTTTTTTTTCAATAAAAGCTGAAAATGCAGTAGCTGTGTTGTTTACATTATTACATTCCAGCTCTGCAGTACCCCGGCTGGAATTGTGTTTCTTACGATCAATGGCAACAGGTGACTTGCAGGGAAAAAGCTCTGCTTTTGGTTCTCAAGCGTGCCCATAAACCAGTCCCTCTAATCTGAGGAGAGACTAAAGAATCTAGTTTGTCCTAATTGCCGCATCAGGCTCTTACTTAAGATGCTCTGAGGAACTTGGCTGCCTGAGGGTCCCTCCCCGGGCAGGGGAGGACAATGTGTGTGCAGAAGAGAGTTGGCTCTTTGGCCTTTCCCAGGGAACCTACCCATTCCTTAACGGAGGCAGAAGATGGCCCTTAGCTCCGCAACCTGGGCAGCCCGGCCAAGAGACCTGAGTTCGGTTGGATGGAGCTGCCTTGCTCTGCAGTTCTGCAGATCGGTGCCGGTGCTGGAATCTGCGTTTACTTGAAAATACGGTATTTCCATTTGTCAACGCTGCTGCTTTTGGGATTCTTTTACGTCCCAGCTTACGGTGGTAGCTGCCTTCAGGCCTGCTGTGTTGCACCTGCGAGTGCTGTAGGCTGTGTTCGCAGTGAGTGTCCTGTGAGCCGTGCTGGCGTGGTTAAAGCAGCCGCGCGGTCGGTATGTCCGTGTGTAGTCTGGGACAGCGGGGCTGGCGCTCCTGGGAAAGCAAAGTGTTGAAACGAAGGGAAGTTATTCTGCTGCCTTTTCTCAGCTTTCCTATTTGACTGCCACCCTCATGTACGTTGTTCAAAGGTACAGAAGACACGTTCATTGCTTGATGTGGAGTAAAACCACAGGAGAGAAGAGCGGCTGAGGAAGCGCAGGAAGCAATATTCCTGGCACCGTATCAGCAAGTGAATGCCGAGCTGGTGGGCACTTAGAACCACAGAATCACTGCGCTTGGGAAACATCTTTGGGATCATCGTGTCTGACCGTTAACGCAGGGCTGCCATGTCCATCAGTAAACCGTGTGGCTAAGCACGCATCGATGTGTTTTTGAAACAGCTCCAGGACTGGTGATTCCACCGTGTCCCTGGGCAGCCTGTTCAATGCTTGACCACCCTTTCAGTGAAGACATTTTTCTGCATACCCAATCTAATCCTCCCCTGGCGTAGCTTGAGGCTGTTTCCTCTTGTCCTGTCACTTGTTCTCTGGGGGAAGAGACCAACCCCCACCTGCCTGCAGCCTCCTGTCTGGGAGTTGTGGAGAGCAGTAAGGTCCCCCCAGGGCTCCTTCTCCAGGACAACCCCAGTTCCCTCAGCCACAGCTCATACAACTTGAGCTCCAGACCCTTCACCAGCTTTGTTGC
>JAVJGJ010000054.1:63566703-63579559 GCA_035590215.1 Microhierax caerulescens | reverse complement strand
GCCCAGCCCCCCGTCACCCAGCACCCCCAGGCCCTTTCCCCCCAGGCCCTTTCCAGCCGCTCTGCCCCAGCCTGTAGTGCTGCATGGGGCTGGTGTGACCCCAGGGCAGGACCCAGAACTTCTTGTTGAACTTCATGCTGAACTGCTGTTAAGTGAGGTCTACAGTTAGGTTACAGGATCTCTTTACAATATAGATTTTACAATTTGGTAACTCAGATCATAACCAGCAGAGCCCTGTGTTCAGCAATACAATATAATCCCAGCACTACTATTAGCTATAAGTTTGCCAGCACTAAGTTAGATGCAAAATTTATGAAGGAAGAGCCTGTAATAGTGAGAGGGACAGACTTCACCTTCTCATTGCAGCCATAAGTCTGCAGTGGACTGTACTCCCTGTGCATGTGGCACTTTGGTGATGCTAGTAATAGCTTCACTGAGTATCTCTATCTCAGACATCTCCTGATGGGCAGTCTTTATTGTGTGGAGACCTTGTGGTAGTTTTTCACATGCATGCATGCAACATACACTGCTCCACCCTGATCTCACAGAATTTGTCATGATTTCTGCAGCAGTTGCAGTTCTGCACCACAGGTCATGAATGAAGTTTATTCACAGGTATTGCTGATATTGGGGAAATAATATAGTGATGACAAAAGATGAAACACAAAATACAGAACAATTTTGAGAGAATGCATTTCCAATTTCTTATGCTTGTGATAAACTCTATTATAATAAATGTAAGTAGTATTCTGGTTTATTTTATGCACCACCGTATTTTTGTTGCAAAATAACAGAATATGGGGACTAGCAAAAATGCTAAAGCTTTGGAGTTATTTGCCACATACCTTGGTAACTCAGACATTTGAAAGAGAAATCAGAACTTAAATTTAATACTTTAACACAGTTACACATGCTAAACTTAAACTTACTCTCAGATCGTGAGACACTCATAGTTCTAGGTGAGTTTCATATGCATGGGGAAAACAAGTAGAAGTACAGGCGATTTCATGTGTCTTTAGCATTTATACCTGTTAATGCATATAAACTGAAATGTCCTAAGAAGCAGAGGAGATCTTTTTGCCTTACTAAAGGTCCTTGCACAACTTCAACCACAGTAAAAACTAACATGAGCAGTAAACAATTTTGTCACTTCAAAACAGGGACCTGCAGAGTTAGGCAGCAGCTGCCATGTTTAAAAGTGGTGTTTGGTCTTTTAGAAATTGTATTATTTCCTTTATGCTCCTGAAACCACAGGTTTGATTCTTATTGGCAGCTGTGACATCTTCTGAGGGAGTCAGTGCTTGCCAGCTGCACATTGCTGTGCTCAGCAAGCAGAGTGATTGCTCCCCAGTGCAGCTCATCTTCTTGACATTTTACCCCAAGCTTTGAATACAGTTCCAGTGAACACAGCAGAACCTCTGGGCAAAGTGTTTATTTGAAATGGCTAGCTACACATGACAAAAGCATATTTTGGTTATTAATCTTGACTGAATTTTTACATTATAAATTATTTAGGCTTCAAAAATAAATATTATTATAGTGATAGAGAGTCATGGCAGAGGGTTTACTGCTGGGTTAATGAGTGAAGATAATATTAAGTGTTTTAACAAGGAAAGATGTAGTAATTCAGCTTTCCTGGTATTTATATAAATTTTATTTCAAAGGCTGTCTCAAAATTAAGACAGCACTAACCTACAGAATAGTGATGATTCTGCTTTTCAGACACCAATCCCATCATTGTGCATGGGGACACATAAATCAACACCCATATATGACTGGTTTTGTCCCAAAAAGCAGCCATGGAAGCAGATAGTTGTAAAATTTGCAGGTAATCAATCATGAACTTCCATTTCTTTCAAGTGCTTCTGTTGAAAAGTTTCTGGACCAGATTTAGATCCATGTATTTTTCAGAGGTGTTAGAAAGAACAAAATGTTTTTTGTCTGTCATCTGTATTTTGTTGTTAAATTGCTGCTCACATTTTATTTTCAAATTGTCATATATTAAGCTACAACTTGATTACTGTGAGCTCCTAATAGACAGCTATAACTAGCACTCATAAAATCAAGGCTTTTATTTATAATCAAATCCTTTATCTAATTAGTCATGGTATGTGGCATAAAGATAAAAACTATATGACATTATTTTAGTATACTGAGAATTATTTTTTACACTTTGCACACTGAAGGTTAGGATAAGTATCAAAGATTAAGAAGGTTCACATCTCTCTATAGAAATTAATAGAGTTCCTTCATTAACAGAGAGACTAGCTAAACCTATATAATGATAAGAATAGAAAGACAGTGTTGTAAGCCATTACCGTAATACACTATAAAATAATCCATTGGAAAAGAAAAACTGTTTATTGACTAGGAAATTCTCATTCAGACAGATATTGCATGAATATATGTTTTTAAAGGAATGTGTGGAAATTCATGTCAATTACCATTTGTTATTTTTGTCCTTATGTCCTTTAAAAATGAAAGTTTTCACAAAGCCAGATATATACATAGCCAGAGTTGTGTTCCTCCAGAATTTTCCTGTGTGCATGGCTCATCATTCACTGCATATGCATACCTTGTCTGTACTGGAGCATAGTCTAAAGACAGAATAAAAAGAAAGTGAGCACGGACAGAGAACTTAAAAGGTAGAAATAAGAAGTGGCTTAGCTGTGGGTTTATGTTCTTTTTTTGATTTATTAATTTATGTATCTTTTAACTCTGCTGACTACACAAAACCAATATTCTTGGGAAATGAAGAAAATATACAATGATTAAAGTATCATGAGAGAAGGAAGACACTTGATTTCCACAGTAGATTTCCAGTGTGAATTAAGGATACCCATGGACCTTTTCTCCTCATGTTACTAAAGAGATTTTTAAAACCTCAGCTTTCTTTAGTGTCCACATCAGCAGAATACTTCATATTGGGGAAGGATTTTAGAGGCTTATAGGATTAGCATTAAAGATCTTTGGGTAGGAGATGCTAGATAACTGGAAATTGACATTTTTTTATGCTGTAGTGAGTGAGGGAGAAGAAGGGTTTAAGATTACTGTTCTAGGTGATGTCCTGTTCTGTATCAGCTGCTGTGAGAATTGCTTACCTCAAGCTCAGTCCTCAGTTATCCCCAGGAATATGTTTTGCTGCATATGCAGGTAGGATTGTGGTTTACCATCCTGTTGAGGGAGGGAGTTGATATTGGGGATGATGAGGGAAGGAAGAGAGGAGGTGTTAGCTAAATTTTCATATTTGTAGAATTAATTTCATTAACTGTAGAAAGACTTAGTGACCTTGAACAAGAAAATAAAAATTTAAACAAACTCCTCTGGTGCTTGCACAACATGTTTCTGCTCTGTTCCTCCCCTGTATAATTAATACTGGGCAAGCAGTGAAGATGAGTATCAGTTTTCTCTGGGGCAGAGCCCTGTGTGGGTGCCCTTTGTTCTCCATTGGATGAAAGAGGGATGGGCCCTTGTGTTCCTTTTTCTCCAAATCCATAGACCAAGATACATAAGAGTGTGGAATGTGGAAAAAAATATACATGAGGGATGCTGTGGTTATCTGCAGAGATACTACCAAATAATGAGGCACGGTGCTGACAGCAGGCATGCTCCTCTTTTGGTAAAGGTAGCTTGTCTCGCTTGGTTTATCCACCGGGTCCCGTTCAGTTTTGAATACAGTGGAATGGACCTAGTCTTCTTAGCTCTTGCACTGAGATCGTAATAGAGGCAGTACCAATGGAGATTTTAGTTTAACCCAAACCATAGGAAGCAGTGTTTGGGAGCAATGATCCCTGATTTTATTCCCAGTAACAGCCCTAAAGCCAGAGCAGAACAGATGGTGGGTGTGAAGTCCTGCACAGTCACAGCATAATTAACTGTGTTTAATTATTTTTTTTTTTTCTATATAGGGAGATACTGCATTCTTGTATATAGATAAAGATTTTCTTCCATGCAGCAAAAGCACATTTATGCCTAACTGAAAGCAACATATTCATATTATAGGTCTGATTCTTAAGCTCCATCCTAGAGAACAGACTAGACTATTCAGAGGGAAGAGGTGGTAAAAGACTTGCTAGGTCAGCTGTATAACCTTGGAGAAGAGTTTTATCAGTGCTGTAACACTAAACGGGCTTAGCACTCACCGGAAAGTGACTTCCCATGTCCCATTATTGTTGTTTGTTACTTCTATGTCCCTCACAAGTATGTTGAGAAGAAAATCTGTCTTTTCCACACCTCCAGCAGTGACTGGCGCTTTGTGCCTCTTTTCCCAGGACAGACAGTGCAGATAACTAACAGAGAAAGGTTTGAGATTTGGACAGGAGCTCTCTGACCATCTCAAACTTGATTTGATTAACTGCTGAATTATGTGGTGGATGGGTAATTCAGACGTATTGATTCATTTCTGGATTCCTCATACATTTTCAGATTGCATGGTTGAACTTTGTCATAGATAAATACTCCTTTTAGTTTCTTCCCTTCCTTCTTCATATTGTTAATCCACAACATACAGCTTCTTCACAAGTCAGTTTTCCATAAAATGGATTGTCTAGAGATCATTTGAAAATAGCAATGCTTCCTGAAGTCAGTACACCTATGCAAATATAGAGTAAAGGCCAGGGAAAACATTAACAGGCAAATATGACCCAAAAAGGGAATTTAGCAGATTATTTTTTAGTTCTGTCAGGTTAATTAATATATAATACCTGTCCCTGAAAACCTTAACTTGCTTATATTCTTTAGATTGTCACAAACACAGCAGTACTACTACTACAATGACAAATTTATCTTAAAATCTGATTTTCCTTGACTTGCATATGACAAAAAAGAATTGAGTCATAGACTAGTAAGAGGTTTGTTGTGGTTCAGCCTCAGCTGTACGAGGAAAACTGTCTTCCACTTCAATGTAAGAATTCAGTGGAATATTTGTAATAGATCTTATTAATGTCAAAGAGTCTACTTGTCTTTGTGTAAGACTGTGTGACACCAGTCTGTGTTTAAAAATAAAAATCATTACCAAAATCAGGCAAAGAAAAAAAATTAGGTGTCCAAATTATGCACAGTATTACAGCTAGTAATGGGTGTTGTAAAGACCTCAAACATATATTACACGCTTATACATATTATACACTTAGATACACGTTTAATCTGAAATTATAGACATTATGAATTAGGGAAATGGATTTGTGCATAATCTGTTTCTTACACTGATCATGTGGAAGTAGTGTCTTTAGGTTTAATTCTGAACATCTCATTTAATAAAAAAAAAAAAGCCTTTGTGCAGTGTAATCAAATATCTACAAATAGCCATCAGTCAGCAACTGTCTTATCTATTGGATAAAGTATCTGTCAAATCTGAACAAGCAGTAAAAAGCCTGTTTCTTTTACATATATTATATTTCTTCCAACTCTATATAAATATACATGAACTAGAAAATGGAAGACATTAAATTTGGGCTTTCCTAGGTGACAGGATACATTGTGTTTGCATTTTTCTGAATTAAAAACTCACTCTGATTTCTTTCTCTTTGTACTGTTTTGCAAGGTATGAACAACAAACTATGTGAATATTTCTCTTAATTCTGCTTTACTCATTATAAATCTGAAATCTAGCTATATTGAGGTGTTCATTTCCTGTATGCGTGTGGGGAAAATATTTTGCTGTGTAGAACTCTGTGATGCTAAAATCATACTTCATGACTTTTCAAGGAGATGGATTTTTTCAGTACTAAATCTAATGAAGAATGACTTGCTCTAAAATTTCAAGAATTAGAAATGAGCTTGCAATCAATACCTGACTTTCATAAGATGTTGCGGGGCTGAGAGTGAGTGAGAAAATGCATTTCTATTTGCACATTGTCTCTTGCTAAAGCAAAAGCATGGGAGCAGTTTCCTGTTCACCTGAATGGAAGAGAAGATATCCCTCTTAGGAGGTATTTTGCTCTAGGTTGGTTACACTGTACCAAACATGCAGAGTGCAAGGGTGATCTTGATTACTGTTCTGAGCCTGCTACAGATGATGCTAGAAACCATGCAAGATTTTCCAAGCTGATGTTTTTCAGCAGTAGTGATATGTGTGTAACCTTTCCAGTGCCAAAACCGCTGTGGACTGGCATCAGGAGCTCTGTCCCCAGAAGGAATCTCTGTCTGGGAGCTTGGGGAGCAGGAAGACCTACCCCTGCTGTGCTGTGTGCTAGCAGAGGCTTTCACGTTTCTCTCTTCCCAGGGGAAGCAGCTCCATGAAACATCATAAATATGGGTAGCAGCCAGGTGGAAAGGGTAGTGATGCCTGTGTTTGTGGGAGGAATTATATCCGGAATGGCACTGAAAGAAATTTCCTCTTGGTAAAAGCAAATCAGTGGGACTACAGGAACTGAATTACTTCACACTTTGCTGGGTTGTAGTTTGTCATTCACACAGCAGTTAAATAATAATTATTCCATCACTGAATCTGATTGATGTTAGCAGCTTGAAATAATCTACTTAGAAATGAGTTGTATGTATGACCGGTAATGGGATGTTCCTCCACTTCTTTACTTCTGAGAAAACAATCTCTTTTAATAGCCTTTGTCATGCATCTGGAAACATCATAGTGAAATTGAATTTAATGCTGAAGACCTATGGCCTGCCTTCTGTGGTGTATTTCATCTTCAGTATGTTTGCCTGCCTCTTTGCTTTGAGGCATATGTGCTGCTTTTTCTTTAGTAATTTCCAGTGATGAAATATTAAGCAGATGAGGTGGGAACTGGTGTAAATAATACAAAACTCTCCCACTGTGAAGTTAATGGATAGACAATATTGTGGAAGTATTTGAAAGCAGTTTTAGACCACCATTGGGGGTGCATGGCGTAAGTGGATTTCTTAAGGACCCGTAGTGTTACAGACACAGTGTGGCTCTTCCTCCGTGTAGTCAGTGTGGTAAGGAGTTAAGGCTACTGTTAAATTCAGAGTGGCTGCAGATCTCAGATGGGTGGTGGTTATGTGCCCTGTATTTCTCCTCAGGACACCAAGGTTGTGCATTGGGATCTGGACCTAAAATGATAATTTTTTAAGGAAGTCAGCAGTTAAGCCAACCATAGGCTTTGTAGGGTTGGTACTAACGCATTGCAGCCAGGCAGGAGGTCAGATAAACATTTTTGCTAGTTTCTGGTGTTTGCATGTGGTTTAAGGACAACTGACAAAATGCCTGTTAGACGCTCTGCTCCTGCAGTCCAAGGTTGAAGCCAGGGAGAGTGGAGGTGTGAGTAATCTCTGGATGCATGCTTCTTGCTCTAGGCTGCTCCTTCGTAGGCAAATGGGTAAGTCTAATAAGATGCCCCCCCCCCTCGTCCTGCACCTTTAGGTGCATCCAGATAGTAAAAACCTGAGTAAAACTGGAGTTTTGATGGTAAGAAACCTGGGAACAGTTCTGACAAATGTGAAAGACAAACCTTGATGACAGAATCCTTGTGTTGAATGACCAGGACGGATTTCTAAGGGATAAATAATCTAAGTTTAACCTTTATTGTGATTTCCACTGTTTTGGTGGAAAAATAAAGGAACAGGGTAGCCTCTTGCCCTTGTCAGAGTTGCAAAGTGTCAGGTGACACTGACAATTTCAACTTACAGCTCATCATGCATTTCAAGTACATATATGTCTCTCAGAAGATGATGTCAGCTCATTTGGATATTTCCTGAAGATCTCAGGTATTTAAGAAAGAAAAAGTATCTACACTTCCTGATCAGACTTGCACCAGCCAAACAAAGAAACAAAAAACCCCCGTGTAACAAAGTTTCTCTAACAGTTAGAAATTAGAAGATCATTTTCCTTTATTTTACAATCGATACAAAGCATAAAGAACAAGGAAAGCCCAGTCATTATGGTGCCTGTGAAGACTGATAGTTACATCCTTGTCATTCAGTCAGAGCTCAAATTGCGTGGGAAAGAATGACTTTTGAAAACACAGTTATCCCAAAACAGGAGAGTGTACTGATACCTGATATATTTTGAAATCTCATTAAATTTCATTGAAAGCTTATTTTCTATTATATTAAATGAGGTTGAAGTTTCACTTTGATAAATAGGCTTCTTCTACCTGGCAGAAACAGAAAGATTAAGTTAACAGCAGTAATAGCTTGGATTGTGTCCTGTGTTTTCTGTTTAGGGTTTTGTGTTGTTCCAATATAATTAATCAAGCCATCTTACAGCTCAGAGTCAGACCTAGAGCATCTTGGGGTGCACACTTCTATCACTTCTTTTTCCTTTACCACCCATATCAATGAGGTGCTATTCCACTGAGTAATATAATGCCATTAAATCCTATACCAAGGACAGCAGAGAAAGTAATGTGTCATTTGTTTCCTTGCTATGTGTTGAACTCTACCTTTTGCTCTGTATGAGGGAAGCCACCAGTATGGCTTAAGGGACATCAGAGACCATGGCCTCCTACCAGAAGTTGTCTTTCTGCACACCATGTGAATCATCATTTCCTGCCCAGAAGGGAAAAGTTAACACTTTGTTTGCTATGGGAGATGACTTCAGAAACATTGAAAAATAAGATTAAAAATTCATGTTGCACATTAACTCTCCTTTCTCTTTTTTCATTAATTGCCAGAGTGTTTGCTGCCTTCAGAAATAGATTTAAGATAAGTTTTTTACAAATCCTACTGAGATTTCTATGCAATGTCTGTGAATATATTTCAGTTCCTCTGACTTCATGCTGAATGTTTGCAGCCTGCCCCATCAGTTTTTTTCCTTGCTNNNTCTCAGAGGAGCTGTGTACAGGCTTCAATTTCAACCCTCTTGATTCCTGTACTTTAGCAGTAACTGATGTCCAGATCTGCTGCCTGTTTGGTTTTGCAAGTGTAGAGGCAGATGCAACCAAAGTCTGGTTTTGGAGAAAGTGTCAACACTTCAGTGCTTGTAGAAGAGATTAAAAGGAAAGGAGACTTGTGGATGAGGCCAAAGAGATGTTATGAACCCCTAAAACCCCAAAACTAAATAAGCAGTTCCCCTTAGTGAAACAATATATCTTTTAAAGGCAGTTCCTGAGGCCTGAATTACGTAACTGGATTAGTTTTCCAGTTGTATGTTGATGTATATACCAGATGCATGGAGATCTTGTATATGTGGAAAAATTTCATGCTTTCTGCTGTGTTCCTCCTTCCTAATCTGGATTTATTGAGTTCATTCCATTTTCAAAACCCTTTAAAGATGTTGCTATTTTTCCTTCTGTCCCTCAGAGAGGACCTTCAAAATGACCTGAAATGGGTAGGAGGCAAGAAACAATAGAAGCATGAGTTTAACTGCTATTGTCTTTACCTGTTAGCTAAAACCAGTGTGAAATTTATCAGTCCATTCTGGTTGATGTATGCCTTCCAAACAGAAACTTTTAAAATTTAAAATTTGATTTTTCATTTAAAGAGTTCTTTGATTTTATTAGAGACGTAAACCTAAACAAAATTAATGATTTGAAGAAAATGTGTTCTTAAAAATCATTCAAACCATTCTTCTTCTTCTTCTTGTAATTCTTATTACAAGGGGGAATGCTTTTAAATATGTTGGTATTTAATTTGAACAAAAAAAAAATAATTATTTATACAGCTTGGTTCCTAGATCAGCATCATTTTTCTATACCTCAAATGGAATTCTTTAAGAGATTTCATGTCATTAGTGACTTTTTTCATGTCAGCTGCTGATGTAAAAAAAACTAAAAAAAAAGTGTCTTCGAAAGTTATAAAAAAGTCTGTTGTGGGCACTTCTCTGGAGTGAGAGCTTCAATCCAAAAAAAGTATTTTGACTGCCACTTCCTAGTTAGGGTTCTAATTTTTTCATTTTTAATGAAGCTGGGCTTTAAGCCATAAGAGGTCTTAGGAGTCTTTCAAAAAAAACAGGGAAAAAAAGAAATTGGTGCCAGTGTTATTATAGGATGGCAACTAGGACATTTTCTGGGTGCTCATCTGAAGAACGTGACTTTGAATACAACAGAGCTGAGACTCAGTCTCAGATTTCCTGTAAACTGGAGGCACGACCCATTCACTGGGCTAAATGGATAACACTTGTTTCTTGACTCCCTCTTCCCTTTTACTAATGATATCTGAAACCCTTATAAATTTAGAATGAATTAAATTACATGTTAAAAAGTTAAATCAAGGTATGTATAAAGATTACATTTTCCTTTTTTTTTTTTTTTTTTTAACTTGAAGTCAAAAGAAAATCTCCAAATCCTTTTCCTTTGGGCAGAGCATAGTCCCCAGGGGCAGTTTTTTTGTGTTCTGAGAATTTTTTTTACAACACATATGTAAACAGATTTTGTATTCCCCTTTGTGATATGTATCCTATTGTGATCACATAGATATAAAAGATGGAATTCTGGCTGTGGAAATACATACACCAGGAGTAGCCAACACCAGAGTATAGTGTCCTGAAAAAAACTCTTAGGGTCTTCCAATAAGTAGCTTATGGCTGAAGCTGAATTCTACTGAGGGTCTGCCCACTGTGTTGGCCCATCACAATGCCTTTAGTGAGCAAAGCAAGAAAAAGGAGTGGTGTCTTTGTAATATTTCCCACTGTATCATAGAACAGTATCTTCTTATGGTTTCTTCCTTTCTTCTTTCCCATCTTTCTCATTCAAATGTCTTTGCTTGTAAATTTTTTTCATCTAGACATTAGGGAGTTTTTTCTGACTCTCAGAAGCTTTTTATTAATGGCATATAATTATTATCAAGTGAGCTCAAGGCGGGCAGTAGCAGCTGTGGAGCAGTGCTGTCCCTTAGAAGCATTATTCCTTTAGTATTGGCACCAGTAATTTTACAGCCAACTCACAAAAAGCCTGTGCCTGTTGGTTACAGAATCTGTGGAGCAAGCATGACTAGAAACATTAAAAAAATCATTGTGAAGTGTGATTTTTGGTGTCTTGTTTTGGCTGATAATATTAAAGTACTTGCTCTTGTTAGAAATTCTTTATATTGGTTTTTCAATTCTATGATAACAATGTAATGAGAGAGATAGTTTAAATGTAACAGAAGAGAAGCCATTTCAATAACAATGTTGCAAGTGGGAGGTTATATTCTAAAATTGACATGATAATAGAGTAAAATTATTTTAACTAACTTTTGATTAAAAAGAAATGTAACTGCTTCTTTACTGATTATAATAGCTATTGTCCTAAATGGTCTTCTCTGTCATGCATGTGGATTGATGGATGGTGATCTTTCACAAAGGCTCTGAGGACTTGTGTCATATTCAGTCATTCCTAAAAAAGAGAAGTCAACAAATTGCTGTAAGAAACCCTAGTTTAGGCTCCCTAGACTGCAGTTCAGTATTGCATAAAGGTTTCATCTCTCTGGCAGCTATGAGGGCAAAGATGGTGCCTCCTTTAATACTTAGCTGGTAAAATAGGAAGGGATTCTGGATCACATTTCATAGTTCTGCAGTAAATGTGCAAAGGCTGAGCTTAAAAGTAGTTGGGTTTTCTGCCCTGCTGCTCCAGTGGGAAAAGCTAATGCAGCCCCCCACTTGTTCAGAAAAGCTGGTGCAGCCCCCACTTGTTCAGTGTGTTTCCTTTGCTGATGTGTCTTAACTCTTAAGAGCTTTGCATCATGAGAGACATTGTACCTAACTTCAGCAGTTGTTCAGGCCAGCAGTCCAACAACACATTTTATTGTTTCTTCCTCATCAGGCTATGGGGAAAAAATAAAACCTCTGCAGTTTTTCAGCATTGCTCCCTTCAAAAGGAAGTTTGATTTGATCCTAGGCAGCTGGTGGTCGTCTTAAATCGTGAAGCACTGTGGTGAAAGCCCTTATATCTTTTTATTATCTTTAGGCAGCTGCAACAGTTCTTGATTTTTCTGAAGATTTATTTTCCATATTAGGAAGTAATTTTGGAGGTTGCTGGGGGACATTCTGAAGTACTTGACATGGTCCTGTCAAATGGAGAAATGATGATTATCTCTTTTCTGATAATCCAATTATTTCAAGGAGTCTCTAACTTTGTGAATGTAATTGTGAGGAATATCATATTAGTTATTTCTAAAGAAAAGTCAACAAATATATAATCTCATTTCTTTAATCTATTTTTTGTCTCTGCAATGTCTTGTGGTAGTGACTTCCAGATATGAATTATGTTTTTTAAACAGAAAATTACAGCTCCGGTTGTTTACCATGTTACAGGTTTGAGCTCATAATTCACATCTGGTTTTATTGCTGTACAGAAACCAGGTCTTCTGTAGCTGCCCATGGCAAAGAAAAATGAAAATATGAGGCTCATCCTTTCCTCTATTAAAATAATAATACCACTTAGCATTTGCATGACTCAATGCTTAAAAACTTTCACAGACGTTAACCAATTAATCCTCATAACAGCACCCACTATGTTTAGCATACAATTAGGGGCTATATTGCAAACTGCTTACAGTCCTCACTAATTAACTTGTGAAAATAGATCTATCAGCACTGGGTTTGCTCATTTGCAGCAATACACTGCAGCATTCCCCTGGTCTTTAGTCCTCTGGTATGAAACTTTCATAAACGCTGCTGCCTGTATCATGACATGATAATTAGAATCACTACATCTTCCTGGTCATTTTGGAGATTAAGACATAAGTTACAAACAAATGTTACACTGGTACACTGTGTTGTCCTTGTGTTTTCTAAGCTGGTTGAATTACTTATAAATGATGGGAAAGGCATTTATATAAACAGACTGGAAGTAATTTTTTTACTGAACATAGAATTTCCAATTAGGTGTTCGTAAAGTCTGAATATCTGCTTGATTTTTGAAATTAGGATGATATGTTCCATCAGCTCCCAATCAGTTGACTCTATCCTTCTGACCTAAGGCTGGTAAAACAATGTGCTAAAATCATTCTTGATCATACA
>JAVJGJ010000054.1:63127244-63139458 GCA_035590215.1 Microhierax caerulescens | reverse complement strand
ACTACTTCAGTGTTTTTCATCCTTGTGAGATATGTGGTGTGCACTCAAGGCACCTTTTTTTTTTTTTTTTTTTTTCTTTTCTTTGAAAACAACTTGATAGTTTCCAGTATTGACAGGTGGGAAATCAACTGGGGGAGGGAGGTGTTCCTGTTCTAGTGTTTTTTCTCCTGGCCTTTCCTGGAAAGTGTTTGGTAGGAATAAAGCCTCTATAGTCCTTGCTTTGTTGAGCATCATTTTTGGTTTTTTGAGGGGCAGGAAAAGGGAGGGAGGTATATGTGTTTGGGGAGGAGAATTATCCATCATGCTCATTGTTTCCCATGGACTTTGGTGGTCAGCTGGCAATGTGTGTATGTGTGCACATAAGGTGTTGGCTGAGTAGATAAAGTTTTGGCAGAGTATTCAAATTTCATTAATATGAACTGTTATGAAGTGTAGAAATGCAAATGTAAGTGCTTCTCTATGCAAAAGAGATGTTTTAGCTTGAGTCATTATCATTGTAGGACTTTTTTTTTCTTGCATGGAGCAAGGTATTGTACTGAATAAGGTAACTATTATTATCTGCTTTGATATATGTGGGACATGAGAGAGAAAAGTTTCTCTCACTCACCCGAAGAGTACACAGCAAGTCAGGAACTTGTCATATGGGCATCCTGATGTGATCATCCCTTATATATTGTTGTCCCTCTCCCCTCCCCCATGCCTAATGCCTTTGTACAAACATAGGTATCAATGAAAATATTTCTCAAAATTTAGCTTCTCCATGAGATACAAATCTTCTCTTTCCTTCTCTTGTGTTCAAGTGATGTGTCATAGAGGTATTTTCAGGTTTCTCCTTCCTGTGGACCTGTCTCAAAGTCGAGGCATCCCCTCTTCACCTTACAGGCACATGACACTGTGCCAGCCCACAGATGGAAAATCTGTGTTGGTTCAAAAGCAGACACTTTTCTATATTTATGTCAGTAAATGTTCTACCTCAGATTTAAAAAAAAATTGAAGATTTTGTCTATAACCCTCCTAGCCCTATCATTCAGGATCCTTTTTAGGTTCTCTCCAGGACCCTGCTCCTGCTTTCTGTTTGCCAGCTTTCTCACCACATTCATGTGTGCTCACTTGTCACTTGGCTCCTCGCTGCTCTAGACAGATGTCCCGTTGCCACAGGCCTCCAGCCCTCTGTGACTACTTGATGTTGATGGTTTCCATTTCCTTGCCTTTTGCACTACAATAGCAGTCCAAGCAGAGATAGGAAAGCAGACAGCAGATTTCTAGCTGTTCCTGCAGGCTTAATGTTTTTTTTAATTTGTCTTAAAGAACTTGGCAGTCTACAAAACCAGGGAATAAAACAAGCCCACATCACTAGTGAGTGCTGTGTGAACCACCACTTGGGGACCTCTGCACTGAAATGAAAACATTTTTACATTATGTGGTTCAAACTGACTCTGAATCTGCAAGACTGATCTTTTGCCATAGCTGTTCTAGTGTTGCAGGTTTTTAGTTGCAGGTGTGTATTCCTACCTTTTCCCTGTGAAACCAACTGAGTAAAGAGGTAGTAGGATGATAAAAACTCCTTTGCTGAGACTTGTGACAAATCAGTAATTCTTCCTGCTGTTCAAAATCCTGTCGAATAGGGACTTTAATGTAATTGTTGACCCATCTTTAGCTTTGGCATTTCAAATGAGATTCTGAATGTCAAATCACTGAACACATTACTGAGAATAAATGCTTGGTGAGCCACTAGTGACAAGTAGTTAAAGACTGTAAAAGGGAGCAACTGAAATGAAAAATGAAATGCAATGGAAGAGCATCACAGAGGTTGCTGCTGGTGAAATGAATAAAAAAAATAGCAGGCATCTCAACTCATTTGGCTGGCAGCAGGACAATAATGTCAATTCATTTTTTTGAAAGTAGAAAAAGGTCTGCACTGTAGTTGGAAGTCATAATTATTTTAATGGACAGAAGCTAACTAGAGCCTATATTGTCAACAAGACTTGACTGAATGCACCTTAAAAAGAAGGAGAAAAAAAAAAGAGAATCAGCGCACTTATAACTGACTGAAAATGATGGACTTCATTCCCTGCAGTGCTAGTAAGCCCAGCCTTGTATCTGGATTCATGGGGTGAAAGATCTGGTCTTTTACATACAAAGGGATTCTTTTCAGTATTATGCAGTGTCACAAAATGTCTTAACTCAGCCAAATGTAGGACTGTATCTCTCGTCAGAATCGCCTCAGAGTTCAGATAAGTAGCTGACAGACAAGATTATCTTGGCTGAAGTGTGCAAGTCGGTTATTTAGAAATATCCCAATAGCTGTCCTAATGTTATCTGTGTAACACTTCATTGGTGGACTGGTCTCAGAAGGAAGCAGTGTAGCTCCTCCAAAAGTTCTGATTTTAGCAAAATACATGGTTGTTTGTCTTTTGGCTGGTTGGAGTATTTTTCAGTTTCTCAGGAAGTTACTGTATTTTGGCATTGTGGTGGTACAGAGCTCAAGACACAGCGTTCACCTAGTAGGTGGTTGGCCCATGTATATATCAAATGCATTCTTTAACATGTAAGGTTGCATGCAGGCGTTCAAGCAAGTTTTGTGGATTCAGTTCTGACAATTATTTTCGTTCTATCAACCCTTGTATTATCCTCACCATTGCTGAATTGCAGATTTATTTATTGACTTGATTTTTAACAGATGAACTGGAGCATATACAGGGTTTTGTGGACAAAATTTTGTAGTGTACAGAAGTTACTCACGCAGAGGCGCTATTGGAAGCCTCATTTATGTTCATCCACTGCATTTTATACACACACATGTGCATGTGAACACACACATGCATGCCAGCAAATAAAACTGCACATTATACTATACCAACCTACGTATTTTCCACAGGCTGTACAGGAAAATTAATTTGACATCATCCAGGCATGACATCATTGTAAAAGTCTTGAGGGATGAAGTGATGGGAAGAACATTTCTCTTTGCTTGTTTTGAATGCAGCAGCAGTGAGAAGGAGCAGATTGATGCTGTATTGCCTCCAGGTGTGATGAAACTGTGATCCTTTCTCTGCCCTTACCTACATGCTTGTGAAATGAGAACCTGCACATCTTTTGCAGCTTCATGTGGGTTTTGGATAGATGGATGGATTATGCTACATATGCATTCTGTCAGTCTGTTTTCCTTTGTCCTGATTGCTGATAGAAGGCAGAGCAATATCTGAAATTGAGGATCATATGCTTACCAGCTGTGGGCCCTAAAATAGAGCAGCAATGGACTAGCATTATGGCTGTGGAGAGCTGTATGGTGGGCTTTTGGGAGAGCACACCCTGGCAGAGCTGTGCTGTGGGAGTTCAGAAACACTGCAGTGTTGTTTTCATCCCTCATCATGCAGCCTCATTCTTACAACAGTCTGAAGTGGGCTTTGTACCCCAGATTTCTGCAACACATCCTGCCTCCATTCTTCTGGAGCAGGACTTTGCTGCTAAATGTGAGGGGAGAGGGAAGGTTCTTGCCCCTTTCTGTTTACTGATACAGCTTCCTTGCTGAAGCCCCTCACCTTTAAAAAAAAAAAAAGAAAAACCAACCAAAAAAAAACCCAACATGAGCAGCTTGCTAGCAATTCACCAGAGGAGCCAACTCAGCTGCAGACAGGCAGGCAGGCAGCCAGCGCTGAAGTAAAAGCAGCCTGATTATCACTGGCAGCAACCCAGACTGCCTTCCTCAGTCTGGACTGCTTTCCCCTGAAATACATGTGCATAGACATGGATCTTTTAAGGGCCAGTATCTGTGAATATCCAGTGAGTATAGGCCCAACACAATGTAACAATAGACTTTCAACATTTTTGCTCAGGTTTGAATCCCAGCAGGAGAGCTAGGTTTTCTTTCCTTTGCAAGTGAAAGCTGAGATGAGCTCTTTGTGTCCCAGGATTTGAAGCCTGTGTAGGTTTTAAAAGCTGTCCTTCCTCCAACAACAGCTGTTTTACATTTAATCCAGAAAAGCTGTGCCGTTGCTGTCTTTGGGTGCTGAGGAAACTTGCAGCATGACTTCAGTGCAGAATGAAGTATTTGCCACATAGTCTATCCCCATGATTTTTGTATCAATAGCTACTTCGGAGATGTACTTTTAGACTCAGTAAAGCAAGATATATGAAGTGTTTTGAGATTCTCTAATGAAGAACTAAATATGAACAAAAATTTGTTTCAACCTGAAAGGGTTTCTATGTCGCATAGGTATTGGGTGGTTTTAGATTCAATGGAGATGGAAATAGATGAAAACAAAAGCAAAAACCTGCTCACACTTGTGGTAAATATGGCACCTATTACTCCTAAGAGAAGGAAAGAACAATGGGATATTGATGGAGAACTGTAGTAAATAACTGTAATACACTATTTCATGAGAGGAAAGGCTTTTGGAAATGTTTGTAGATCTGCAATTCTCAGTCTCCTCCAAGGCTGTGCTTGGAATTTGTGGGAAGACTGGTGACTATTTGAGGCACTTTAAAATTAGTGTAGCTTTAGCTGAAGTAAAACAAAAAAAAAAGAAGAATCAAGCCTATGGTGGATAGGCTTCCCCTTTTTCACATGCATTATGTATTTTAGGACATCATTCTGATTCTAACAGCATGTACCGGGTGGGGCTTTTTTCCTTCCTACAAAAATGTTGAACCGCAGTGCAATTTGATACAGAAAGTGATTTATTCCCCTGCTGATAACTGAGATCATCTAGCATTCCAGACAAGCACAGTTAATGGATGACTTATCCCTCACACAGCAGCTGATTACAAGACCTCAGGAGACAGCAGGCAGCTTTGAGTGGGGTTATAGAAACAACACGACATTTTATTTTCCTTTTAGTGTTATTGCAACTATATTCATCCCTGGAATGCTACAGCTGTATCAGTCTCAGCCCCCTGCAGCACTGGCATGTGTGTAAGTGGGTAAGCAGCACTGGGCCACTGTTGCTCTAAGACATTAGTTCTCCCTTTCTTTGATCTCTGTGTAAACATTTGCATGGCAGACTAATGGGCAGTGATTTGTTTGATGCCTGTAGATAGGAGTTCTGTCAAGTCTGATGATGATTTTTTATTAAAAATCCTGCTAATTTATGGGTTGGTTTAAAACCTTACCAGCCCTGAAGGAATGTCGGTGTACTGAGCCATACACCTTAACATGAATTTAAAGGTGCTACTTTCTGGCATCTGCCAGTGGAATTTTGCTCAGGTTGATTCCTACAAGTATCCGTTAGAAAATATCTTGAGTTGGTAACTGGTATTGCCATCAGTAGGCATAAATGAGGTCTGAACTGATTCTGTCTTCTTAGCAGATGCTTCTTCCCAAAAAAGATGAAAACTCAGTGTCTGAGTAGCAGCGAGAAGCTTGCGATACTAGGGTATTACTAAGAAAGTTTAAGTGCTTGCTTTTTTTCTTTTTTTAAAATTAAAAAGAAAAAAAAAAAAAAAGACTTGTTTCAGAGGACACCATTCCAGAAAAAGTAATTTAGTTACATGGCACTAAATATCTGGCTTTGCAGAGAAGTTGTCACATGATTCAGTTTTCTCATGCAGCTTAGAGTATTTCTTTTCTGAATTTTTCACACCCCTCTGCATCTCCTGAACATTGCAACATTCAGTCCACACTATAGGTGTCCTTTCTATGAACTTTTAAGTAACACTCACATGTGTTGATGAAGTTTTCGGAGAGTGTTTGATGTAAAAGTATAGCTTTTGTTCCAAATATTTTTTTAATACATTCTTTCTTTTTCCAGTACTACCAGCTCTACTGCAAGCAGTTGTGATACAGAATTTACAAAGGAGGATGAGCAGCGGCTGAAGGATTACATCCAGCAGTTGAAAAATGACAGGGCAGCGGTGAAACTGACAATGCTGGAGCTGGAAAGCATCCACATTGATCCCCTTAGTTATGACGTTAAACCTCGTGGAGACAGCCAGAGGCTAGACCTGGAAAATGCAGTCCTGATGCAGGAACTTATGGCAATGAAGGTATTTTATTTATATCTAACAGGCTGACTGCACTGCTGACCATGCCCCATACAAAATATGACCAGTCATACACATGGGAAGCTTTGGTGGTGATCACTGGGTAATAAAGGGCAATTTTGTTGAAACAAATAATCAGGACTAAAAATCCAGTAGTCAGAAAGTGACAGAAGCAGTGCACTAACAGTGACGAGCTATGTGTGTTTTGAATTAGGCAAGGACTTCATCCGTGGCTTTAAACTTGGAATGCTCTCCTTGACAAACCAGATGCTCTCTCTGAGATATGGCAGCTGAGTTGCTTGAGGGTGACCAAAAGCATGATACAGCACTTCCCAAGAGACAGTTCGTGACTTTACTTACAAGCTTGCAAATGTGCATCTTGAATATTTGTGAGCTGAAGCAGAATAAGTTCTCCTCCTTTTAATATTCCTCTAGGAGGAGGAATAGTCTGTCAGAAGCTATCGCCCTGAATGCTCTCCAGCAGTCGGTCACAAGTCCAGAGGTGTTGAAGGCACTGTGTTGCAATTTGTTGCTCAGTTCAGAGCCTGAGCTAAGAACACGGTGTGTAATCACTTGCAGTAACAAGAAGATTTCAAAGAAAACTCTGATCCCTCAGGCCTGGTTTATATGTCTGGTTCTAAAGATGGAATCTTGAAAAACTGACCTTTATTGATGAGGAATGGAGCTTAATATGATTTTAAATCTGGCCTCTGTATTGACTTTGAGAGAGGTGAGCATAAGACCATATTAAAGGCAATACAAGCACATGTCTGCATTTAGAAATTGTCTGGTTTGGGTTCAGTTTAAATAAGTTTAATTTCTGCGTGTTAGCCAGTCATATTTTAGTCAGCCACTGGCCGATATGTCAGATGATAGTAGCATGTGGGACAGCAAATCCTAATAGTTCCGTAAGCTTCTAAACCTATACTATAGATTTTTGTTCAGAAGTGTTACTGGTGGCTAACTGGTAGCTTAGTAATGATAATTATGTTCTTAGAGGTGCTGCCTTTCCATGACGGCAAATACAATTTTGCAATAATGTATTCAATATTTGCAGTTCAAGGAAAAAAGATTGTGTGCTACCAGTCAGAAAATTTAAAGTTATTGTATTTGTTTGAATATGTTATGGCCAACAGCAATATATTCCCCATAACTAAAGCATGCGAGATGTACTGGAGGACATTTGTAAATAATTAGATGTATATTTCAGATATAACATTTCCTTCTTCTCTTTTGCATCCAGACCGCCCCTGAAATCTCTTGTACACCATTCTTACTTCTGTTTTTGAATTGATTGGTAAAAGCAAAATGCAGAGCTATCCCTTGTGATTAGTGCCCTTGCGTTCCATGACCTGGCAGGAACACGAATAGTTGCATGTTTTGAGTGCTAGTAGTGCTATCTGGCACAGCTTTGAGTGCTAGCAATCCTTTTGTTCACTATTTGATCATCTAACTTGCTTTTGACATGCAGTGTCCCCTAATAACTTTTGGCTGGACCTAGCAGATTGGGTTTTCACTGCAGAATTGTCCCAAGCTGTTCTTCTTGGTTGGTTTGTGTGCAGTGCATACTGAAATGGACACACATTTTACATTGGTGGCTGAAGTCACCTGCAGTCCTTTCTGGTACAGAGAAACTGACAGGACTCTTATTCATTATAATTTGTTGTACTTTGCTGGAATTCATGGCTGCAGGAATTCCCTAGGTTTCTGAAAAGGACATGTTGAAAACTCATTTGTCAAAGCTTGCAATGGATTTGTTGGTAGGTGCTCTCCTGCTACAGAAATTGAAAATTCCTGCTGTTCTTGAATGCATAAAGCATTACAAAAGGCATAGCTACATTCTGCATGCTTTGGTCCCAAGAAAATGTGCTACCTTTTTATCATCCATGGTTGTTGCTCAGGTCTGCATTACACCTTGTTCATATGTTCAGCAAACTATAACACAGCTGAACCTAAGGGCAGGACTCATGGATGTCCTGGCTCTCTGAGTGAATTGTTTGCATGTACCTCATACAGGATAGAGTATGCATCTGCCTTCTTCTGAGACAACTGGAGGATTTAAAATTTCCTTGCAGTATTTTACTCTAACCTGAAGCAGATGGACTCGCCCATGCTGCAGAGGGCTTCATCATGTAGCAGCTCTGAATTTGTTCCCTCCCTTCCACATTCTTAGTAAGGATGATACAGCTTGATTGAGCTATTCAAGGATTTCCTGGATTGCTGGACTTCATGACCTGCAGCTCTCTTCCTGAAACTTGCATCTATGTTGGAATCTCTGCTGCATCTTTTGCACTTTTCATTTATGAATCCCAGTAAAAACTGATCACCAAATCTGTCATATTGCTTCTTGCACCTATGTTTTATGCTGATAATGTTCTGAAAATGCTTTTACACCATAAGTTCTTCATTATTGATGAAAATAATCCCTAAAAAGATGGTTTAGGGATGGTTTCTCTGTTGCCCTGTTTATTTTTTTCACTGATCCAGAGTGTAAGACATAGTGGTCTGCCAGTATTTCTGTAAAATCCAATTCTTTGCTTCAAGCAATAATTAACCACGTTTCCAAATATAGTCTCATCTGCAATTTGTCATCATTCAGTGGTCTTGCATTGAGGTCAGTTGTTGTCATGCCCCAGTTAGCAAGGAGATTACTTCTGATGGGTGTAAATAATTCTTGGTTTACAGCCTTTCTGCATTTCAAAGGACCTGATCTAGATAAGAACTCTCAGCTTTCTACACTGATATTTTTTCCTCTTTTGTGTACAGGTGGTGATAATACTGTTCATAGAGTGCCTTGAGACTACAGTCTCTTAGCAGAAAATGTTAAGAATCCTGATGTCCACCTTTGTGTACAGCATTTCATGCTCTTATAGATGTGTACAGTAGAATACAGTTAACTAGAGCATGGCATTTATCCGCTCTGATATTTGTTTTACTTTTGAAGGCTGGTATATTCCACCCTGTCTGCTGTAATCCTCCTGGAGTCCCTTTTCATGACTTAGAACCTTTTGCCACATTAGAGTCCTTGCTGTTTTATCCTTCTGACATGACCACATCCAAGACAGCTTTTAATTCTGAGGATGCTATGGTGTTTCTGATTACATTGAGTCAGGAGTGTGTAATTTTCATTTAAGTTTTCACCCAAATTTAGAATTGCTGCAAGTCATACACTTGTAATATTGTGTGCGTAATAATATAGAATACTTCTCAATATTCAGCTTATGCTTTATGTTGAATTCATTCAATACGCTACATTTGGTGCTTGAAGCTTGTGAATTTGCATGGTTTCTATAAGTCAACTGCAATCAACTGTAGGAGTGACACTTGCTACCTCCTCCTTTAGGGTTTCATTTTGTAAATGCCACTTGGGCTTTAGGCCCACATTCTGAAGAAGCAGGTATGTTAAACTGCAAAATGTTTCACCAGCATCCTGTAATTAGGAAATAACAGGGATAGTAAATATACAAAGGTCATGTTGTCACTGAAATGAAATTCAGACACTATCTTCAGAAAGAATATTTTCATGGAAAAAAATAACTGCCTATGTAAAGACTAATTAACTATCTAAGAAGTAAACCCGAGCTACTTAGGTTATCCCACATGAACTATTGCTGTTGCCACCCTGCCTCTCAGATTATATGTCTCCCTACCAGAATCCTCAACTTAGTTTTAATTTTGAACTTTAACCTTTCCCTTTCTTCCTGTTCCTTCCCTGGGAGTCTCTGTAAGACAACGGCTGACAGTTCTTCCGCTTTTCCCCTGTTTTGTCTTTGCTTCTCTACTTCAAAGTCACATTGTCTTGACATGAGAAAACTGACATACGAGGGGTACTTTCAGAGTCCAAGTTAAGTCTTCTGGGACAGGATGCACACTTGTGAATTTATATATGATGATATAACCTTACTGTCTTCATAAACAAAGGAGTTAAATTTATTTTGAGCTAGGATATGTAGTATGTATAGGATATGTATGTAGGATATGTACAAGCAAACATTCAGTCTTCAAGTTAAAACTTGTAAGTGATGGGAAAGATCCACAGGTTCATTGTTGCAGTGGTTAAATTCACCTTTTTATTTTAGGAAATAACTGTCCTTTTGCATCCAGACCGTTCCTGATTTTGCCCAACTTCAGCTTCCAGCCTGGGAAGATCTTGTCATGACCCTCTCACACAGATAGTCCTCTTCGGAGAGTATCTTTATTTACATAAGTGCCAAAATACTCTGCTCAAATTACTGCTCAGCCTTCACTAAGCAGGCTAAGTAGATTAATGGCTTTAGAAACGGAGGCTTAAGAAGCTAAATGCATACGCTTAAGAATACCAGACAATCCAGTTCAACTCCTATAACTAAGTTTGCCCATCATTATTTATCAGTATTATTTACATTTTTTATTGTTGACAAAGGAAATTAATGGTAAGTTTGCCTAACAACTGAATTTCTGTAAACCACACTGAATGAAACTGATTATGCTTCTAACCTTCAGTTCAAATACAAGTAGATGAATAAATAAATGGCTTTAAAGCTTATACAGACCTTTCCAAGCCTGAAGGATTTTAGGATATGGATTTTATTTTTGCATGGTTGGTGATTCTGAATAAACCAGTGATTACCTGTGATTACTTTATGCTGTTTGTAACTGTGCTACACCTGTGTGCACTGCTTACACTTAATCCAGGCAGCAGATTTTTGGTAGGAATGTAGATTATCTTCTACAGAAAGATTGCCTAAATATGTGCCAAGATTTGTGTTTGTTAATCTTTGTTAATAAAAGATATAATACAAAGAGCATTGTTTATGAAGAATAAGGTAAGATACCTCAGATATTTTTGTGACTAGAATATGTTTAGGTTTATTAAAAAATAATTTAAAAATAGTGATTTGTTCCTCAGCTGGCCACACAACAAGAAACTTCTATCTTCCAGAGATGTTTGCACATCTGTGTGATGTGTAACTAGTGAACTAGTCTAGAACTGAACTGTAATACAGAAAATAGCTGCATAAAGTCAGTATTCACCCTTGATGTGACCTAGGGCACAGCACGCTCAACAGTGAGAACATGATTCTGGGTTGGGTTTTTATTTGTTTTGGCGGTCTCATGTTTGTTTAATGGTGGTATTTTAACATAAAATTATGGTTTAGGACTATCTCTTTCAGTGTTTTGTGGATGCTGTCTCTCCTCATTCCAGAAAATAAATAGACATTTAATGGAAGAAACTCTTCTGAAGTGGTAAACACAGAAGAGCCTTCTGGTTCAGGACACCCATCAGCTGATTCTCATGGGAGGCTGGGAGCAAGTGCTGAAGGGGGTGTCACTGCACTCATGCCTTGTTTGTACACTTCTGCCCAGCCACTGTCAGAGCCGATGTTAAAGCAGAGGTCTGTCCCCAAATAGCTGTTGTCGTGTGATGATAGTTGACAACCCTGTCATAACTATTAGAGTGGCAGAAGAATTACATGCAAGAGCTAGGTCTCAGAATTTACCTTCTTTCCACAAAGTACTTGTGCCCATTTTCTGTGGATCATATTTATGGAAGTATATAAGTGAGTGCAGTTTCGTCAACCTCCAGTTGTGTACAGTTGGGATTCTGGCCCTCGTGGAAAATTTAAAATGGACATCTGATGGTGCTATACCTGGTCGCCCTTTTTGACTAACTCATTCTACCACAGAGGCTGGTATTATGAGATGCGAATTTGTGATAGTGTTTGCTGTCCTCGTTGTCCCTCAAACCTATTCCACTGTAATGAGATAAGCCAACTGTAATTCTTACGTATCAATAAGAAACTGGAATCTGGCATTTAGGGAACTGTTTGGCAAGAAAGTCAGACATTCCTGTTTTAAGGTAGTGGCCTCTAAAGGGCAAGGTAGAACCAAAGAAGTTTCAGCTGTGGCAACCCTCTCAGATTGATACTCCAGACTCAGGACCACATTAGCTGCTGTGTGGCCTCTGAGCTGATTTCTGAGGCTGATTAACAAGATAGCAAAACTCATCTTACTCAGTCTCAAGAGATACTGGTCTTTTGGCAAGTATTCTGTGTGATTATAAAAAGCCTTCTGAATGCTGATAGTGTTCTCCATGGAAAGAACACTCAAGTAATAGGAATGGATGAAAACCTTGTTTAACCTTGCCTTCCTTTAGGTATTAATCCCATGAAGCAACATGCTGATAATGTTTCTTCAACAGGAGGAGATGGCAGAAGAATTACATGCAAGAGCTAGGTCTCAGGATTTACCT
>JAVJGJ010000054.1:63033510-63045182 GCA_035590215.1 Microhierax caerulescens | reverse complement strand
AGCACAGGCAGTTCTCTGAGGAGCTCAATTGTGAATAAAAATTAAGTCCTTTATATATAATAGAGATAAGAAGGTGCAGGACATCAACATTCTGAGCACCCAATAAATGCTGCTAATTTCAATTTTTCACCTTAAACGGCTAGTAGATTATGCTGTTTTCTATTATTTCAGACCAGTTTTATTTTCACAGACTGTTTCCACTTTTTCAGAAATATGTTGCTTTTACCGTTTCTTTGGGGTTTTACATTTACCAGGCTCACAGCTCCCAGGCTGGCAGGCATTTCCTTTCATTCAGTAATTTTGCCCTTTTTACCAGACCGCCCTTATGGTTGCTCACATCAGATCCACCTGAACCTTCTCTTCTCTAGGCTGAATAGTCCCAGCTCTCTCAGCCTTTCCTCACAGGAGAGATGTTCCAGTCCCTTCACCATATTGGTAACCCTTCATGGACCCTCACCAGTAGCTTCATAAATAAAGGTGAGTAATCCTGACATACTTAGATCTAATTTGTCCAGTTGATGTATGTGTTACATGTGAGTTTATGTGCTACATATGGATTTATATGGCATACTTGAAATAAGGTAGCATTTTTGAATGAAGATATAAGGATTCATTAGACTGTAAGATCCTTCACCCTTACTGTAATCTTCGATTTTGGTCTGAGAAAGTTAGAACATTTCTAGGTAAGTGTTGCAACATTCCCTTACATCTCTCTCAGAACTTAAGAGTTAGGCTTTAAATCAGCTTGTCTTTACAACCTGGTGTTTCTTGGCCAGCAGCTAAATTCAGTGCTCCTTGGTCAGATTTCTACTTGCAGTAGAGCTGCCACCTGTTGTTAACAGGACTTGACCTGATCGGTTTTGTTTGCCTCGATGCAAGTAGAAACGGCTGAATTCCTGCAGCAAGTTGTCCTTTCCTGCAGGTACCGGGCTGGCCCCACCGATCCATGCTCTTCTCTAGCTCTTCTTCACAACGTTTGTGTGCAAATGCTGGTAGGCAACGCCTGCTCCACGTCTGTGCTGGCACTCCAATGTGCTGAATAAAAATGGACACAAATAAAGAGATTCTTAGAGGGCTGCTATGATGCCTCAGTATTTCTTAAGAAAGAACCTCACACCCCAACACTGAAGACCCGGCTACTTTAAGGCGGCAGAAGGTCTTTCCAGGGTATTTGCTGGATTTACTGGAACTTCACTGCTGTGGAACTAGCAGAGACCTCTCCAAAGGCAGCACTTCTGCCTCCTGCCTGGACCTCGGGGGACAGCCCGGCTGCTTTAGAGCATCAGGCGCTGACAGAAGAGCCGGGCGCACGGCTCTGCTCTCAGCAGCGAGCACCTGAGCAGCTGCCTACGCAGCGCAGCTTCCCAGGCCTCGCAGCCCGGCTCACCTAAGGAAGCATCAAGGTTCAGCGATCTTCAGAAACGTAGAGAGGAAAAATGGCAAGCTACAGGCATTTCCACGTTTTTTCTTCACCCGCTGATTTTCTAGCGCCCCATGAAAGCCCTAAAGAAGTAACGCTGCATAGCTCTTGGCAGTTCTTTCTGCTACCATTTCTGCTTTATCCTACGCGTTTCCAAATCCAGCAAAAAGGAAAAATGGTTCAGAAAAACATTTTAAAAATCCCACAATGATACCATCATCACGACTGACACGAAAATGAAACCGAATTCTTCAAACTAAAGGCAGATAGTTAACAAAGAACAGAAATTCTTGTAAGCAGCACAAGAAGTGACCAACGTTTGTCAGGTCAACCCTCACAACCTCTTTTAATTTGACAAATTTATGACGGTGTCTTGAGTTTGCATCCCTGTCTTGTCAACTCTGTTTAAACAGTCTGAGAATCAACACAAAACCAGTACGACTGTTCCTTAGTCACCCCCCACTCCCCATGTCAAACTCAACCCACAATAACTTCCTCAAGGAAAGAAGGGAGAACAGAGTTTTAAAAAAATGATGCCACAAATTCCTGTAGGTCATGAGAGACTGTCACTCTCTGTGACACGTCTGGTGACCGTGCAAATCCAGTGAACATGAGCCTCACCTTTCCAGAGAACTGGTACGTGCAGTGCGAGGAACGCGACAGCACCCGAGGAAGAGCAGCCTGGGACCGCTGAGGGAGTCCTCGGTTGTATGGCCACGTTGGCACGGCTTTCTGAAGAATAGCTTTCCTACTGGTCCATAAAACATTAAGATACTGCAGAGCAAAAAGTCCTCGGATGCCCACATGGACTCATCAACTAGTCAAGTAAAAAGAATTGAGCTTCTTTGAATTTAGCACCTCTTGCACGGCCATGTAGTTGACGCCTTTGCTGAGGCTGTGGAATTCCACAAAATAAATGACACTTCGTATTCCTACCCTTCTGTGGTATTGCACCCTTGCAGGCGGAGAGTTCTTAAAGCCTTCAATTAGATACATCTGCGTTCTGCTATCTGGAGAAAAATGAAAACTCCAAACACCCCAGCTCAGAAATGCCACAGCTGAAACACCCCACACCCTGGCAGAGGGAAGAAGACACACGTACTGTTTGGTGAGAAGTAGCACTGCAGCGCAGGCCACTCAGTTCCTGCCCGCAGCGTCCCCCGCTCTCTCCCAGCTCCCGTGCGACCCACGGCTTCGTTTCCCCCCCTCTCCCTCACACCAGCCACCGCAGCGCGTCCCGTTCTCCCGTCTTTTCAGGGCCTTTAGCAAAAGGCGGCTCATTTGGGAACTGTTTTACCACGTCCGATCCGTGCCTGCTCAGCAGCTGCCTGTGTGCTGACTATTTCACGCACAAAATGCAGTTTGGCCAGAGCCAACTGCCAGCCAGAAAGGCTGAACGCCCACCCCCCTCGCCTCTCCTCGTCCGTTCTGGGAAACGCTCATCACTGGGTGATGCATTAGCACAGCCTTTACCTCCTCTCCCGGCCACTTCGCTTCATGACTCACGGCAGCTGACTGTCTCTGAGAGCTCTGCTCCTTTTGTCACGTCGCCAAATGACTCGGCAGGCTCAAAAGTTATAAAGCAATAGATGAAGAGGGTGTATTTGTACTGTGGGTTTCTTTCTTTTGGGGAAAAAGCCCCACCTTGGCAAGCAAGGCTATTGCATCCTAAGAGGCAAAATAACGCCACAAAGGCCAGTCTGTAACAGGAAGAAGTTAAATAACTGGCATCCGGTGGCAGGACACATGGGAATGGCTCAAAGCCGCGCCAGGGGAGGTTTAGACTGGATGTGAGGGCGCATTTCTTTGCTGAGAGGGAGGTTAAAGACTGAAACAGGCTTCCTGGAGAGGTGGTGGACGCCCCAGCGCTGTCGGTGTTTAAGGGACATTTGGAAAATAATAACATGCTTTAACTTTTGATTAGCCCTTAAGTAGCCAGGCAGCTGGACTAGATGATAGGTGTAAGTCCCTTCCAACTGCAATAGTCCAGTCCAGTCCACTCCAACACAGCTACACTGGTGGCCACAGAGAAGGAACAAGGAAGCCACAGCATCTTTCATGCTCTCAGTGCGGCACGTGAGGTCATCCCAGATATATATGCTGCTCCAACAGGGAGTTCTGGCTACGCCGCTCTAACTGCTAAGTGCACACAAGGAACAGGATATACATGTAGGCAAGTTTTTTATTTTCTGCAGAGCTGGTCTTTGGTAAATTTATTTCGTGGCTGAAGGTGGAGAACTACATATGGTCATACATTATTGTCACTTTCCAAGTTAAAATACATTTCAAAATAACATTTTGAAACTGACTTTGTTTTCATCAAAACTGAATAAATATGGTTGTGCTTCTGCTACAGCAGCTATGTGCCTTCTTCCATACATCTGAAAGAATAAAACATCTATCTCACAACAGTGCTACACTTTCATTTTTACTCATTTCTTTGTTGATTGCCTATGTCTTTCGATCTGCTTACTGGCAGCATCAATGCACCCATCCATCGCTGACACAGAAACTGTCACATGGGTTGTTACTAGAATTCTGATCTCCCACATCTATTTAAAATGTTTGATCTTTGTCTAGGTACCCAAAGAACGGTATAGCAAAATAACAAGTATATACTTTCATATGGCTAGTCTAGTATGTTCTGCAGTGACGCCAGCTCGATATCCATCCCTCCTGCCCCATGTGCAGAGTGAATGCCCACTCAGCAATGCACGTCTTGGCCAATATTGCCACCTGCAGGAAACCATGAACCAGTGTCTTTTTAGTAGCTTAAGCAAATTCTCACAGAAAACTACAGAAGCAAGACAGGTGAAATAAAAATACATCCATTATCACCCATTTTTTCCCCTAAAATAAATAAGAATTATATTGATAGCATTGAGACCAACAGTAGCAGGATTTCTGAATTTTTACAATGGCCTTGTCTCCACTCCTGGTCCCACAATGGCCTCTCACCATCTTCCCTGTTCCCAGGAGCTGAAGGGGTGAAAATCTGCAGAAGAACCTGATTTAATATCTTTTAAACTTCTAAGGAATCTAGTTTATTAGAAAAAACAGGAATTACAGAAATGAAACTTGGTTTATAAGCTTAACCCTGGCAGGAAAGGGGGAACTGTCTAACTTTGTGATGCCTCATTTAGGAACAAGTATTTCTTATGTAGTATACTTACTCTAAAACCATAAATAATAATAATAATAAAAAAGCTAAACCAAATGTTCTGCTTTAGAGATGAGGAGATAAGCAGGCAGGAGTTGGGGGAATCATACTTCTGCTCCCTAATGGATCATCTGATTTTCTAGCATTGCAAAATTTGCTTCAAAAAAAGTCAGCTTTACCCAAAATATCTGCAGAGCTTGTTTTGTTAATTTCATTACATCACAGTTTTAGGTATTTCAGCTCAGTATGACTCTTTCCAAAAATCTCTCTCAGGTGTTTTTTTGTAAGATAGTTACAGTTTAAAATATCTTTACTAGTTTGGATTCTTTGATTGGGAAATTTTATTAAGCAATATTGCCAAGATTCTTTCTCAACATACACACCATAACACAGACAACTTAAGATATTTAATTTCTGGCCACTGTAAACAGATATCCCATGACACTTAACCTCCACATTTTTAAGTTGTTGATAGTCTAAAGCTCTGACTTAAAATATTTAGGCATAACATGATCATGATTTGGCTGGTGTCATTCCCCTCCACAACATGGAGCCGAGTTATTTTGCACCAATTGGTGTTCAGAGTTTTCATTTTAAATCAAGCTTCAGAAAGAAAAGTTACTCAGCACTCAGGAAAAGCCAGGAATAACTTGAGCCCCACAATCTGTGGGCAGATAAAGAGTCTTTTGCATCACAAGTGTATCTTCCACTCTTGCTTGCATATCTCACTTGGTATTTTTCCCACCATATTGCAACAAAGCTGTAGCACTTCCCTAACTCTACAGGGTAACTAACAACCTCTGACCACGTCCAGTTGTTTTGTGTAACAAAAAAACTTTTCAGAAAGCACCTATTCCTACCCCATGGCATTCCATCAACTCAGAGAGATACCATTTAACTAGCTTCGCAAAATTCAGGAGTGTCTTCAAGGCCAGATACTACAAAGGTGGCTTGTATAAACCTGCATCACCTGAGAAAAACTGAAGACCTTTGTATATGACCATGGTCAATTTCAGCCTTAGAATACAGATTTCTTCTCCCAAGGCATCCTGTTTTAGAGACCCTGCATACTGCTACTCACACTGGCACAGGCCTTGGCCAGAGGAACTTTGTCACAGCAGGTTTTGGATTTGGTACAACTGCAATGAGAACAAGAGCACATCCTCCTCCTTTGGTAAGCAACACAACACAAGAAACACACAAGGTATTACAGATAGGAAATACAACTGACTTTGAACTATTCACAGGCCACGGGCTTTAGGCAGTTGCATTACCGGTACCTATCAGCATCGACATCAAGGGGCACTGCCAGCTCACCATCTACTTGAAAAAGATGCAGCTGAGCAGAACAAGGAATACAAGAACGTAAGAAAACTCAAACTACAAGCACAAGTAACTCGAGCAGGGATACCATCAAGAACTTTACCCATTTTCAGTACTTTAGAATAGTCATTAAACATCTAGATACATTTTTAATGCTCTTTGTCTTTAAAGTAAGGAAAAAGGTGATGCCATAGAAAAGCATACCTGATAGAGAAACAAGTAAGATCCTAAAAGAGAATGTTGCCACATGAAAAGTTTATCAAAAATAACCTGATAACGTGCTTCCAGTAGTCATTTGTGAAAGCATTCAACTGACTTTGTTTTTATATAGTAAGGATTAGAAAACTCATGCAAGATTTTTGCTTTTAAACTCCAAACAGGTGCTGCTGCTTCTTTTTCAGTCTCCTTACACTAAGCTATCCCTCATTTAAACTCGCACAGTACATTTCTTGATTACTTCAAAGGAGCCTTGCAGCTGTTCTAACTCATCTTCTCCAAATAAATTTCTGTCCCTGTTTGTGGCCTACCTGAAAAAAACCCAAATATTTTGTTACCAGATATTGCAAGCCTCAGACATCTGAAATAGTATTTGACAGGTGAAAAATAAAGGTAGTTTCCTAAGCTCTCAAACAAAACACAAAATAGGATAATATAGTACTCTGTATTATACAACACACAAAAGGGAGCTACTTTTTTCAAATTATCTTAAGATTTTACAATATTATCCTTACAATGTATGTCACTGGCTACTTTAACACAGGCTGTGGAGGAAAAATTAACACTTTTGAAAAAGTATTCTATAAAATGATTTTTTTTTAAAATTAACATGTCACCTTTATTAGTACACTTGACAGTGCTGAAAGATTATTAGCAAGAGTTTACAGAGCCATAACTTCACTGATTTACATTTTTCTGTTAGTGACAAAGACCCTCCAGAATTAAGACAACCACCTCACTAGCATAGATAAATGACTTACTAAGGCAACCAGTTTTCAGATATCTAGTCTGCATATTTATTTATCAAAAGCTGCATATTTCTTCTGGAAAGAATAATTCTCCCACCCACCCCATTTGCTTACGTTCTTTCACTTTTAAAAGTGGGTGCTAGCATCAAACTTGCAGGTCGTGTGTGAAGACAGATTTATTGTTACAGATGTGAGGCAGCTCCATGCATTCCAGTTCCGAGAAAATCGGACAGTTCTGTTTGGCTTCACCTCTTTCATTTCTTGCTTGTATCTTTCACTTCAAAGTTGCAGCAAGTAATGTGTCCATCCACATTTGTTGCAAGTGTAACTAAGTGAAGTAACAATTATTCCAGATGTGAGCTCATTTCTTTTTCTTCCCTTTACCTTTCTTGCCTCCCTCTCCTTGCTGAAGACTTTGATTACTACCTCCCATCTTTTGGGTTCTTGTTTTCAGTTTGGGAATGGTTTCTGCAGCATATAGCATCACTGATTTACCTAAAAATACAGGAAGAGATCAATGCATGCCTACTTACGAACATTTGCATAATTTTCAAAGCAGAAACTTCAATCTCACTTCAGATTTCTGTTATAATTAGATACAAAGCCTAGGAGCTCCGCCTCCTCCCCCTACATAGCTAGAAGTTTGTGAAAAATTTGCTCAACTTAATTTTTTTAAATTGTTTTTTTGTTTGTTTTAGAGAAGTACAGGATTGAAATGTCACTGAAGACTGTCAGGTTATGTTCCAGTCTGCGAAGTATCTACATCCTTCCTGTTACTCTTTCTCTTCAACTCTTAATGGCCTAGAATACCTGGGACAGAATGATCAGGCAAAAGCTGTGAGCATTTCTAGAAAAGCGCTGCTGTCTTCCAGCAGGAATATGGTTTTAAATCAGCTCCTTCTGACCAACATCATTCTTATGCTACTTCAGATTCAGCATGATTCTCGCTCTTCACTTAAGACCAAATTACTTGTAATTCTTGTTAATTAAAGGGAGCTGCTCCACTGTTAATTTATGAAAATGGCCAGGAGAAAATTCAAATGAACTTGGCGTTATATCAATTGGCATCCATACTGATGCCAAGCCAATGTCTGTAACCTAAGAAAAAGTGGAATTTAGCCATTTTAATACAAAATCCTCTGGTTTACCTGTCAACATAACAGTAAGCCAAAACTGAATAGCAGCTTTGTTCAACGCAGCAATCACACAACACAATTCCCTCCAATGCAACTGCTGAAGAAACAGCAGGATTAAAGACAACAGCATTTTTACAAACTCCACTGAGTGCTCACACACCAATTTGATTTGGTTGACTTATACAGGCAAAGAGATTTAATTAAAGTTGTAAAACTTATACTAGCAAAAACTAATTAAACAAGCTGGTAACATAATAAAACATAAACAGTCTTTAGTTTGTTAACAGATAAAGTACCTAACACAGGTACTCTACTCACGGGTTGGAAACTGAGGTAAACATGGGTTGCCATCATCTTGTTTGAGCTGGATTCGTACTCTACCTCTGTACTGCACATCTCTGTTCCACTCTCTAGGATACATCTTATTTTTCTGTCATACAAAGGAGAAAATTGTAATAAGTACTAGAATCATTTTCTGCAAAATTTGTCAGGCAATTAATTTAAGTCCTAGTAGCCTGGAATTCTGAACAGATGTAACCCACAACCACAGGCCTCCAACACTGTCATCCACCATTTAGACACCACAGTACTATCCAAACCTACAGTGTAACTTTTTCAGCAGCACTGCTGCAACCAGCTACTAGTACTGAACAATTTAGCGAGTGACCTACTACAGGAACTGTTCTGCTTCCCCACCAGTCTGGACTGCAGTGACACAGGTTTTTGTATCATCTCCACAGCCACAAACCCTTCTGGACACCTAGAGACACTAAGTCACAGGTCACAATGCCAGGCTCACTGCTTCTGTATACTCATAGCCTTCATTTTTTGTAAAATGTTACAGGTTTCTTACTGGTACTGGCTATTTTCACAGGCTGATGCGCACTAACAGGAGTATATTAGACTTCTGGAAAGAAAAGTGATCTTTTATACTGGTTTTTGGATACCAGTCACACTCTTAAATGAGGACCTAAACTCTTTTTAGAAAATTCAATAGTTCTTTAAATTAATAATTACTTCAGAAAACAAACTGTGAAGAGTTACCTCTCTGGAAACCTAAACTCATTCCCTAAGAAAGTAACCAACTTAAACCACCTTATGAGCAAGCAGGTACTGCAGTAAAAAAATTAACATTCTTTGGCTAAAACATAACTCCAAAGGACTCTAAGATTTCAAGCATCAGAATCCTATTCCTAGAGGACACTCATTCCAAAAGGTAACCACCTTACATTAAAAATATGCCTTTTTAAAAGCTTTAATTTGCAGAGTTGCAGCTTGCAAGTTTAACTTTTATTCTGACACATCTATGTCATATTTAAGCATATTAAGCATCTATGATAGTCTCCTCAGAAGGACAGTTAAAATAAAAGTAATCTTTCAAAAGTAGCATTGTCTCAAAGAGATCTGGGTTATTCCTTCCTTGCATACAGTTTTCCAACCTTAACTTCGTAATTACGGTCAGTAATTACTTCTTGATTGTAATTTATCCTGTCTGTAAGAAAACACCTTACAAAGAAGAACAGAGACACATATCAAGGTTATGTGGGGCTTTTGTGGTATTCTTTTGGTTTTGGGTTATTTTTTTTAAATTACCTCTAACAGCACGTTGAACCCAACTGCTGCACATACATCTTGGATTTCTGTAGAGGTGGGATTTTCAACAGCCTGTTGAAACAATGTGTCACAGTTAACTGTTTTTCAGTGATTAACTACCTACACAGCAAAGAGTTTGCAGTTTCTCACCCTATACTCTAAAACTAGAAAAAGCAGATCGGCAAAGAGAAAGTACTTCAAATAATGGCAAAACTACTGTAGAAGTCATCTGTGAGCACACCTATGGCCTAGAAACCATTAAAAAAAAAAGAAGAAAGAATACATCAGAGAAACAGGTAAGACAGAATTAATTAGGACAGGGAAGCAAATAAAAGAACTGCTTAGGAAAAGTAATTGAAATGAAATAATAAATATTATAGTTATAAAAAAAACCCAGATGCTATGAATCAGCAACAGCAAACTTACAGCAAAAACTGAAGGAGAAAAGTGTAAAAACTTTCTAGGCACAGGGCAGCAGATTCCTCCCATAGACAGATCTTTGACTAGCAACTTGTATGCTCAAGAATTATTTTATTTTTAACTATTATCAGAAAAAAAAAACAACCCTAAGCAGTGCGAAGAGCTCTTTATATTCCCAGTGCTGCTTGTTAAAAACAATTCAAAGGAATGAAATGATCAAGAACTATTCCTGGACAGAAAAAGCAACAGCTACTGACTCTGCTGCCAAGGGGACAGGTCACAGACTACAGCTATATGTAGTCAGGCACCAAAACCCAATCATTAGTTAGCTATTCTTTTCTATATTGCTTTCAGATTTGGCAAACTACTTATACGTAGGAGGCTGAGCACACTAAGCCTCCCATTACTTCACCTGCTTGCCAAAGTTGCTGCTCACATGAAAGAAAGACACTTAGACCCAGCGCTCTTCTACCAAATTCACATGCTGACACTAGGTTATCTTCAAATACACTGTAATTTCCAGTTATTGAACTACTTGCCAAGGGGGACTGGAAAGGTCAACAGCTTTGAGGTTTATTTTCAAACTCTCTACACACTACTGCAGAGCAAAACAAAGCATTGTATTTCCCCACCACCCACAAAATTACTTTGTCTATAGGTATCCTTCTTCCTTCTGCTATTGTCTTCTTGTTGTTCAAATATGCTGGATAAATGCAGATATATCTAAAAAGAAAAAACAGTAAGTTTAAGTAAGCAGTACTGACTCCTTAATCATTTACGCGGTATTTTCCTAGCAAAATAAAAAATAAATCTCACTGCTACAACACAAAAGTTCCCACAACAGCTTAGAACAACTATTATTTTCCCTAGACCAATTAGTAAGATGTTACAAAACCCAATTTTGAGTTATCCAGGACACTGCATGACCATCTGGCTGAAATGTTCCTTGCATGACACCACTTTTTGAGGCACAGCGTGTACAAAGGATGGCACTACCTATCTTGCGAAAAAAAGGCTGAAAGCGAATGTTTTGACCCATTTCTTAAACCCCTGCAATCTAGAAGGAAACATACCCATTTCCCTGAAAAGAATTACAGAAGGTTTCTTGAAGAGGTTGTAGTACATTAATTGCTGATTAAGTTCTTCATAGAAGCAAGAAACAGCATTTTCTTGTTCACTATGGGTTTGCCTTCCCTTGCCTATTTACACACAAAACAACCCAGATTTGCCCAAGTTATAAAGCCCCTGAAGAACTAGGCTTAGAAACCTATCAAGCACACAGGGGACAAAAGTAATGGAATGTCAACTATACTTCTTGTTAGACAACAAAAAAACCCAACTAGCTAGAAATGCCTATATGTGAATAAGGAGCTATGACAGCATAAGAAAATAGAGAAGCAGAAAGTGAGCAAATAATCTGAAGCAGACTAATGCTCAGTTAGTCGGAGACTGACAAGGATCACTAAATCCTTTCTGCTTTCCAGGATGCATTTCTTGCTGCCTCTAAAACGAGCCTCAGCCACCTGAACTCCTACTACTGCTCCCCTGCTAAGTGGCTTTTCACTTGGTTATCTACACTCCTCTTTATGAGCCAACCAGTACTTCTTGCTTAGATGGCAGTGCCGCACAGGAACTTTTTGGTCTTGTTCCTGACG
>JAVJGJ010000054.1:62105596-62116263 GCA_035590215.1 Microhierax caerulescens | reverse complement strand
CCCACGCTGTCCCTGAACAAGGGCCTGCCAAGACTGCATCAAAGTCCTGGGGTGGTGCCAGGCATGCCATCTGCTTCACCTCCATAAGATGGACTAAAGAGCACAGCAAATTGTCAATGAGATAAACAAGGCAGTCATAAATACTTGGTTGTTTTTTCTCCTTTTCTGTTACAACTCTCATTTACACTCAGCATTACTTTTTCAGTCCATATCAAATCCTTTTCTATTTCAACCAGACTTGCCTGCCTGTGCTTTGCTTTGCTGAGTGGATTTTCACCTGCTGAGTCAGAGATCCCTGGGTTAGGGCAGCAATATATGACAACATCTTGCACCTGATGAGCTGCTATAGCTCCTGTCCTGCCTCTGGTGCCTGTGATGCTGGAAATCTACTCTCTTGGTGTAACTGTGGACTGATCTGCCCCACTCTGGGATCTCTATGAAGACCCAGGGCAGTTGCCATTCACCTGTCTATGCCTAGCCCAGTTTTCCCTCATCCTTCTGTGTGGTGGCTGCCCTTCCTCAACCTTCCAGCCTGCAGCAGCAGCCAATGGTACCTAATGGTCAAGCACAGGGATGCCTTGCAGTGTTGTGTCCATGCACTCCTTCTTTTCTTGCAAGTGGTACATGACAACAGCGTGTTGCTTGGCAAACCTGGGAGCATGCTTTGGGATGCTGCCGCCAGCCTGTCTACTGCCTCTGTTATTTACTGCCTCTTTACTGTTTCTGCTCACTAGATGGGACTTTTCTGCTTGTCCTGGAACCTAATGTGCCTCGTGCTAGCTCAGCTGGGTCCACTGCTCAGTGGAAATGTCCCCTTTCCCCAAGTACTCTCTCCCACCAAATTATAGTCTTTCCTGCTTCTCTCTTTTTCACCTGATCTGGAGTTTCCATGGAAGTCCAGCAGGGTTCTCTCTTCTTTATTGTTGCTGCTTATACTGTTGCTGATCCAGGCACCAAACCAGGTGCAACAACAATTACGTATTGCTATCGCCTTGAGAGGTGCCTTATTTGAGAGATGCCCAGCTGGTAGCTCCTGAAATTACAAAAATTAATGGTTATGTAAAAAGCAAAAAGCTTATTGCATTGGTCAGTAAGGAAGATTTGAATTATGACCAGCTTTGGCCATGGTTTAGAGGCCTAGAATAACATGGGCGTGCATGGAGAATCTATGCAAAGGAAGCAGTCCAGACCTGTGTCTTCATGTGGACATCTGAACGCAGCTGCCTGCACGAGTGAAGACAGCAAACGTGTTTCTTGATGGTAGAGGGGCAGTTCAGGTGAGCATCTTCCAGACATCAAAACATTTGAATCAGTGCTAGTAATCTACTTTTAGAGAGATAGATTGCATCCTGACTTCCCATCTCCCTTGAGATCTCTAGGTGTTAGTGTGCTATAAATAATGATAGCACTTCTGACAAGTGAAGGAGGTTGAGAAATTGACTGGGAGAAAGACTGATTCTTTCATCATATAACATATGGATAATCAGGATGGGGGAGAGGATGTGCTGAACTTGGAAGATTTGTATGAAGCTGTGGTTCCACTCTTCCTTGCAGGATTTGTGAGATTTCTTTTCCTACACAGAAGTTGGCAGATAAAGCAGACAAAGTAAGGATTAAAGCACAATGACAGGGAAATTTGAAGAAATTTGCATAGTAACTGCCTGGCTAAATTTTGCCTGTGAGATCTATAAATCTGTCTCTTTCAGGAACTGAAGATTTACTCAAATCATTAGCCAAAACCTGAGAAAAGCTATCACACTTTTTCACAGAAAAAATAGTTGAAAGAACAATTTAACTATCTTTTCAACCATGAAAAGCAATCCTACCTTTTCAGCCATAATTTTGTATGGCTGCTTTCACTGACATAGTAGAAAAATCAGAACATATAGTAGAAATTGATATTACACAAACTTTTAAAAGATGAAATTATCTTCAGAACAGGTTTTGTTAGACCTTCTCAATAAATTCTTTGATGTTAATTCAGACTATTTTGCATAAAACTCTGTAAGACCTTAACACAAAAAAATCGGTAATAGTTCAATACAGTTTAACAAGGAGAGAACTTCACTTCTGAAAAAGGCCATTGTTTTACCCATTCATAATTTAGCTACTATAATATGCACTATATAATATATCTACTATAAACTCACAAGGCATTCAAGATGGAGCTTAGTGGATTCACTTTCCATTTTGTTTTTCCTGTAGAAGCCTTAGTGATCCTTTAAATTTCTTTGCACCATGCTCTGATGAATCCAGAACATCCCTCTGCTTTACTTTTCACTGCAGAATCTGTTTTGTCTAAAACCTGCTGTGATGTAGCACAGAAATTACACTTGTATTCAAGCAGACCCAAGGTAGCAAAGGTTATGCAATTTCCAAAGTTGTCATGAATTTTCCAGTATATGACATACACACTGATCTTGAAAAATGTATACTGATTTTATGAAAACTATGTAAATACTTTTGATTTACACCTCTAGAAAGTGAGTAGAATCCAGTCAATTTGCTCAAATACTTTCATTTCTGTACTTGATTTTATTGTTCCTATTCACTCACATTATGTCTTTATTATCTATAGTGCTAAGTACTCACGTTCCTGGAATCCTAAATGAATACTGGGAAAAAAAATCACCTTTGACAGAGTAGTTGGAAGAGCAATACAAAATCTACTGTCCATATGGACTTTATCTAGCCTTTAATAGTGGTGTTTCTCTGTAAATTATATCTTCTCATGGGTCCCAGAATCATTCTTTCTTTTTTCCCTGTTAAGTCTCTCCAGGGTTCTTTTGGCAAATAACTGCAATACAGAGAAACAACATAGCAAGGCTTGTGTTGATGGCTTATATGAATGCTTTAAAACATTTTCAAACACTTTTTTTTTTTTTTTTTTAATAGGGCAAATACTGATGAGGTGTTGGTGAATTTTCTTTTTTCCTATACCTCTTCACCTTCCTAAAAAGCATTTTGGTTGAAAGCATGCTTATAATTAAAAATAAATCAAGTTGTGAGATATTCCAGGAGGTTTAAGCAAGAGAAGTTCTGTGATTTCCTATTTGTCCTGAGGAATAAAAGGACTGTCCCCACTCATCTCTGGAGAACAGTTTTCAGAACTGACAAGTCTGAAGTTCAGACAATTCAGAGTAATCTGTTTTAAGTAGTAAAATATGGACAATAAGGTATTCTCTCTGTATACCTTTAGATACAGAAAGGTGTATTTGTAGCAGGCTGAATTAATTTTACTCTAACCTTTAAAAGGACATTCACCTTTCAGCATTGCTTATGCATGGAAAATTTCATCTTATAAGAAGGTTTTATATGGAAAATGGACAGCTGCAGATGAGCTGTTTTGCAGTCAGAATAGTAGCCAATGACTTATGCCAGCTGGATTTAAATTAATGGAAAGTTGTCTTGAAATTTCCAGAGTACATTGATGCTGAACTTAGTGGAAAACTTACTGTGGCAGGAGAAAAGCATCTAAAAGTTCCAGTGGATCATGAGGCTAGTAAACATTATGGAAAGATAGATAATTTCTAGGAATGGTGAAAAATCATTTAGTGCTTGAAGTTTTTTGAAATATATAGTTTTTGATCATTTTGTGAGGTCTGAATTTTCTTCCCTATAGAGTTTAACTGAAGCTTGCAAGATCAACACATACTTTAGTACATTTTTCCACTTTGCTAGCTTTTAAATATTCTGTTAGAGGGGCCCACCAGGGCCAACAGCTGGTTATTTGATAAATTTTTCTTCCTCCTATGAAATCTGTATTTACAATAAAAGGCATCTACCAGGGAGTCTTCAAGAGGATTTACTTTTTAAAAGTTTCTCATTTTAGCAGTACGAATAATTTTACAGGCTAAACCAGTTTGGAGGTCTTCAGATATTTCTTTTTTTTTTTTTTAATATCATACATAAGGTAGCCTCTTTGAAGTTGAAAGCGCTCCCATTCTTCTGTTTAAGATATGAAAGATATGAAAGTAAGTAATTAATTTATTTTCTGAATTTTTGTGCCAGATGAACAGCAACAAAAGGGACAGGAGAGCCCAGTCCTGATCACACTGCAGCTGTTGAGTCTTTCTGTCACTGACACAAAGGTGAGCAGAACTGAAAGCTGCAGAGTATCTCCCATTACAGGATTGTATCTACTCTTGTGTTGATTGCTGTCAATCTGAAAAAGATGAAGAGTGGGGTTATAAAAAACAGTATAAATGGAAGGCAAACCAAGCCTCGTGGGTTGATCCCAGTCTGCGTGAAGCCTGCTGCCAGATTGAGCTGCTTCTACCGTTACCATTTTATCAAAGTTTACTCCCATCAAGTAACTTCAGTATTTTCAAATTTCAGGATTATTGGACTAGTGAAAAATAACAGTCCTTCTGCCTTATGTACACAGACTATTACTATAATAAAAAAATGGTCATTGCACTATCAATAATGGGGTAAAAAAGGAAATGGAAGGAAAGCATCCAAAGCTCAGGAGTAATCAGTCTTGGGACCAACCTCTGCCTTACCCCTGGCTGTTCATTTTGCCCTGTAGTAGTTCTCCGGGCTGCTGGGTATTGATTGATGCGTTACAGGGAGAAACTGGAAGAGTGTGCTGGCCTGGTGGGTGGCTCAGGGTAGCAATGGCAGCTGGTGTCTGCTGTGCACTTGAATTTATGGCTGCAAGTAGCTTCAAGAGGAAAACATAGCCTGTAGGGAAAGAGAGGCACGTGGGGAGACAAAAGTTCATGCTGAAAATTGCTGGAGAGATCCAAGCAGTGGAGAAAGGTATAATGGGAGTGTGATTGTTGCTGAGGAAAAGGAAGAAAGTGGGAAATGTACACCAGTAATTACTTTGTTCTTTTGAAGGATTCAAACTTGTTGCCATTCAAGGTTAGTAGGCCAGCAAATGAAAAGACATTGAAGAGAAATAACAAAGTTTGCTTAAATAGTTGGTAAATATTTTATACTGTTTTGTAATGCATAAGACTGTCCCATTCCTGTCTAACTGGAAATTGATGAATAGGAAGTGAGATTCTGTAACTTTTATTACAAGAACAAATTCTCTCACTTTGTGTTCACAGACTCAGATCTGAGACTGAAAAAAAAAATCCTCCAAGATATTTATTACAGAAGATATCCATTACTTTCCTAGTTGCAGCCAGAATTCTCTCTGTCAGATACATCTGTCACAGTGAATTAGGCTGCTCTTTCTGCACCTTGTTCAGGGGTCTCACATGGAGCCCATGTTTTGTTTCCATATACTCCTTCCACGTCCCCTGTATTGTATCTTCAGCTACATTCAGCTGCAACACATTTACAACCTGCTGTTCCAAAAAAGCAGCAAGGCTGTTTTCCGCAGTCACTTGAGGGCATCCAATTATTCTGACATTTAAAATTCTGATTGATTTTCAGACATTTTCAAACTCATGTCAAAGATTTCAGTTTCCTTAACAATGGCTATGTAGAGGCAATTAGTTCTCTTGTTCTTTTTGCAGTCTTTATGGCTTTTCACACGTCTGTTAGTTTGATCTCTCAGTTAATAAAACCACCATCCAGGTCCACGAGCTATCAAATGCAGGAGCTGATTCTTCTGCTTCAGAATGGGCATGATTAAAATACACTAACCATTCACATAATTTTTAATGAACTGTTTGGGCCCTGGAGCACCCATTTCACAGCGTAATCTGTGTCCACCAAGGTGGAGGACACCAACATTTTTCCCACTGGCATTTTACCCAATCATATTGCCTTTTTGCTTTTCCTTTTTGCCCTATCCCCCACCTCCCACCCTCTGCCTTTTTTTTTTTTTTTTTTCCCCTATGCAAGTCAGTTATAATGATTTCTTTAGCAAAAAACTTTAGGATTTTTATTTTTCTCTTTGGTCTTCAAAAACTCCCCCCAAGAAATTCTAAAGTATCTCTGTTAACATGCTATACATTATTAAGTAAGAACTGATGACTCACGGCAGAATAATTAATTTTTTCATAACTGCATAATATATGTAAACTTTAACTAGGTTTGGGGCTTTCTTACTCTAATTTAAAGGTGTTATTTACATACACATGTAAGATGATTTGATGTATAAGCAAAAAGCTTGAGTTGTTTTCATTTTTGGATTTGAAAGGCTGTTTGATAAGCTAGATTTTTAAGACTTCTTGTTTTTCCACCTTTCTGGTTATCCAAAATCTTCTGAAGAAATGAATTCAAGTTTTACACAGAATTAAAAGGTAAAGCACTGTCCATAATCAGTACAACCAACACATCTTCCTGAAAGTACTTTTAACTAAATCAGGAATCATACCTAACACAGGGAAGGAGTCAACATTTAATGCATGTTAAACTAAGCACAATGGAAGGGAAAACATAGAAGTGTAGACAAGAAGGGGAAAAAATTAAAACTACTTAGCCTCTCTGAATTATTTTCTTCAAAGATTCTGTAATGTAAGTAGGAAAGGTGAATATTTTTAAAAGTTTGATGAAATTTAGGTTCTGCTTGCCATGCAGTTATTGTTAATAATTTGTTAAGGAATTTCTGAAAGTGTTCTTACACATCATATATTTCAAGTAGTAAGAGGACACCATTATAAATAGGGAAAAAAAAATATATTGCAGTATCCTTAAGCTTCTCCTAGCTATAGAAATGGCATATAGACTAAACCTCCAAGTTGTTGGATACCTCCTTTAGGGGACTGAACAGCTTGGACTACATTAGAAACAGAAGTGAATTCTGGCTTCAGTTCCAGTGTATTTATTAAGTTAGCATTTCTGATACAGACTTCTAATGGCAGGTGTTTGCATGATATTTCATAGCATGCATCCCTTCTGTATGCTGCATGCAGTGCATCAGTGGGCTGCTGCTGTGGCAAGACTGCAGAGGCATTGCAGTCTTGCTACTATCGTTGGTTGTCATGGCCACAAGTAATACACAATATGACGCACAAGGATTCAGATAATTTTTAAAAATTATAGCACTTTTTTTGCTGATGCGGTTTTTATTTTTTAACAAGCTTTATGCATGATTATAGAAAGCACCTGCACACAATAACATCTTCACAACCTCCTGTGTTCCTTAAGGAACGCCAGTGCTTATGTTTATATGTAACATCCGGTGACCGATGTTGCAAATAGTTACATTTCTTTTATCCTTTTGATATTGTCATGTGTGTATTAGATTCTCAAAGATCTCCTCTGCATGCAAGCAGATTCAGAGACTTGTTAATTACTTAATTAACAAGTTAATTTCTTCAGTGTCAAACATCACTAATGACAGGAATAAAGCTATGTTTTCAGTACCGGCATCTGTATATTACTGCTGAATGTGGAATTTTAAAGTCATAACAGAAATAAAAAAAGATAAGAATAGACTTAGTCTATGAAAATTGAATTGGCTAGCAACTAAGAGTTATCCAAAATACATGTGCTCATTAAATGACTGCCATGAAGGAGATTTTTGCATTGTGATTCACTGATAATTGAGAGTTTTGTAGGCAAGTTAGTCTTTGGTTAATAGAAACCTAGCCATCAAGGCAGATGGGCTGTATATAGATTGCAGGTTCCATAAGCTGTTGTCCATGGATTGTATATGTAATATTTTATTATACCACAAGAGGTCACACAATATTTATAAATCTGTGAAGTGGAAATTTGATAATGGTTCTATCTGCAAAACGGTGAAGTTAAATCTCATGCATGAAGTAAAAGGCAAACAGAACAAATAGTGAAACAACAGTAAGATAGTTTTTTTTTCCTGTTAAAGCATTCTCAGCCTGCATGATCTGCTATGAGCCATACCCAAATATCTCTCAGCTGTACATTTCATGCTGAAGGCAGGGAAAGCCATATGCTGTGCTGTGGTACCTTCTGAATCATTGTCAGTATATGACGTAACCTTGGAAGAAGGACAAGATCAGACTCTCCTTGGCATGGTTGGTAACATAATCAAATGATATACGATGCATTGGGTGGGATTACGGTGATCAAATAAGCACGTTTGGCAGCTCAGTGAGAAGTGTTAAAGCTGAGTTTAGCTGGATAAATTGCTGCTAGTTCAGCAAAACAATAGACACACAAAAAGAAAGGTTTTAATTTTTGCAGAGATTGCATCATGAATTTGTGAAACAAGATAATTTCATAAAGATACCATCCAGAATTTTTGACCGAAGTCTCACTGTGGCACAGTGATACAATTCCTGGTATCTTCTGCGGCAGAAATACCCCTCTGTGATTCCTGTTTATTCTCACTGACTGGAGCAAGCAGCAGCCAGTGAGCCAATGAATGGAAGAAATGGGTTGTGTTGAGGAAGCTGGGGAATTAGTGCCAAACCGCTCTGTGGTGGGGCAGGACTGGAGCAGCCTTACTGCTGTGGGAAGTACCTGTGAAGAACATGGTTTTGGGAGGAGGTATAGAGGAGCTGATTCTTTAGTGTCTGCCCTAAGGTGCGCATGGCCTCATACAGGTAGGGATGTGCGTACACTGCTTGATGCCCACGTTTCTCAGCTTCTTCCATCGCTAACCCTTCCTTCTGGCAAGATGACATATCACATCATATGAAGGTTATTTCTGATTAATGTTTCTAGTTTTCAAGTTTCATGTGTAGTAGGGGAATGATAAAATTACAGTTATTTGACACACAATAGACTATCATTTATATAATTAAAAATTTCCTAGTTATGTGCTATCTTACAGGCTATTATAACTTCAGTAGTGCCCCTTGGGGCCACAAGTCTTCATTGACTCAGGTAAACATGTAATTAAGGAGGAGGGAATAACACCAGGGAGGAAATGACCAGTTGACCAGTATAATTTTGGCTTTCTTCTCAGAGTTTAAATACAAATGCTCTTTACTGTATTAATAATTTTTAGTACTTGTATTTTTTTCTCCCAGGAACTCACAAAGCTTCTCAACAAAGGGCAAGAATATTTATTTCTATTTACAGACAGAAAAACAAAACTAAAAGCTTAAACTGTCATGAAGAATAAAGAGCCCCGAAAGACAAAACTTATTTCAAACATGTAGCCTGGAATAGCTTACCAAGCTTCTTTTGTAAGTGCAGTCCACTGCACCTTGAGGAAGGTCACACAGAGCTAACCTCTCATCATCCTCCCTTTTATATAGTTGGTTGTGTTAGCTTTCAGCTAAGTTTGTGTCTTTGTAGAGCTACATAAGCTGTACACATCTGTTTTCAGATGAGCATAAGAGAAGGACAATTAAATATGATTTTCTTTTTCTAAAGTACATTTTAGGACTGCAGACTATTAGACATCTATTTCTTACAACAGAAGGACGATCTTTTCTGTAAGTACCTGATATTCTGGAAACCTTAATTTGGTTGGATAAACTATCTTTGTGACCTCAAGCAAGTTATTTAGTACCTTTACACCTCCATTTCCCACAGAGAAAAGACAAGTAATACTTCTATGGTGTTTGGGGGAGAGAGGATAATTGGTAAATGTAAGAAAGAGCAAACAGCCACAATGACAAAATTAACACTTCTTTCCAAAGCCAATTTATTTCAACATGTAAAAAAAAAAAAAAAAAAAAGGAAGAGAGACTTAAATTCCTGAGGAGGAGGGTTGTTTTTCAGAGGAAAGCAAAGGGTTGAAACAGATGGGAAGTAAGAGAATGTGGCCCATCCTACAAGCCTTATGTCAGGGCAAGGCTATAGATGGAAACTGAATATTCCTCACTGCAGAGAGTTTGCAAGACTAAACAGAACATTCAGACTTAATCCCCCGCTTAATCTCAAATCTTCAATACAATGGGGGAAGAGTGTCTGTCACAGGATCACTATTACCTAAGTTTTCAGGCAAATGTGCTTTGTTTTATATAATCATCAAGCAATTAAGATACTTTCATGGAAATAACTGAGGTGTGTGGATAGGAGACTGCAAAATGTTTGTGGAAGGCTCTTGTGTGAGGAAGGCAGGCACAGCATAAAAAAATTGCACAACAAGGAAAAGATTTGTGCATGGGAAACATGATAAAGACTGTGATTTCAGAACAGATGGGAGCAAAGAAGACATAAAAAACTTTTTGTGTCTGTACTTCACACTGCTTTAGGGACTAAAGTAAACCAGAATTAGTGTGACCCACGCTTGATAAGTTCCTCTGAGACAGAAGCATAGTATGGGGTTGGTCCAGCAGCTCCCACTCTGTAGGGTTCTGGCTGCTGTGGGAACTCTCCAGGTGTGCTGCCAGGAGCCGCACCTGACTAAGGCTTGATGGCATGTCTTTGCTGCAACAGCCTGGAAGCAGACACCCTCCACCTCCTTTGTGACCAAATCCAACATATGAAAAGATTACAAGCAAAATAATAAAATCATACCTAATTAGACTAATTCATTCTGAACAATTTTCCCAAATGACTATGGAGAGAAAAGAACAGCAAGCACTCTTCTAACAGTGTCTTCTATTCATTACTAAGCATATTTTGAATACATGGATCATTAGAGAAAGAAATCAACAGAGAAATGAGTGGTCTGATACCAGCACCTTTCTGACATCCTCAGAAATCCTTCTTCCAGTCATCAAAACTGCAGGAAACGCACAACACTGTAGTGTTCATTGGGACATGTAACCATTTTCAGAAATAAAATATCAGTACCTGGCACTTGAAGGAATCTCCTCTGAAATCAGGATATATCTAAGCTTTTTTAATGCAACTAATTCTCCAGACAGTGCTGCTAA
>JAVJGJ010000054.1:62078523-62088652 GCA_035590215.1 Microhierax caerulescens | reverse complement strand
AGCAAAACAGAGCTCAAAATAAGGTTTTATTTTAATTCATTAATTCAATTTATTATAAAGCTGTGAAGTACATTGCTATTACAGAACATAGCTCCACAGGTGGTGATAAAAAGAAAAAAAAAAGCAAACCAATTTATTTTAATATTATATTAAATGTCCTCTGCAGTAAGCATAAAACTACAACAAAAGCATATATACTGATAAGCACTAATGAAAACTAGTATGGCCATCTATACATTTCAGGAAATACCAATGTCATTAAACAACAGAGGTAGATACCTCTCCTACCTATAAGAATGTTAGCCCAAGGGAAGAAATTCAATAAAATACGGGTATAGACTAGTCATAGTATCCTTGGCAGAAGCTAGGGTGACATACACTATTGGGGAAGAAGTTGAAAAGTTGCTTTCCATCTCACGACACAGACAAGAGAGTGTACAGAGGGTAAAGGACTTATTTACACAGTAGCTTAATCTGGAGGAGAACAGAGTGTGAGAACAGTTTCAGACAGCTTTGCAAAGATCTAGCAATCCTGGACTAAAGCTAAATAAGCATACACAGAGATATTTTTCTAATTCAAATAACAAGTCTCAGTGAAAGTGAACTTACAGAATGGACAAACACAAGCCAGTTAGGTCATTGCCAATGTAACTGTTGCTGTTTTCTGCACTCATATTTCATGGTTTGGGCCATAAAAACTTGCATGGAGGACAGAAGGTGAAGGATTTTGCTTGAAAAGAAACAGTTTCAGCAGTATTTTTGGTTAAATTGGAGTATTAACTCTATTTTCTTCATGAACTGCAGTGTTTGGGTATTTTATTATACACTTTGAGGTGAATTAAACACATGCTTTTTCTTAAATATAAAGAGATTTAATGAGTTATTAATTGGGCAGAGTCCTACCACCGTAAATGGTGCACAAGGATGTGCCACAAACCAATTCCTTACATAAACATGCACCAGCACCCATCATGAGAGCATCGGCATGGGGCACCGCAGTCCTGGGTTTGGTCTGTCCCTCAGCACCAACTCTGTCTACCAAAAGTGGCCCCAGAGTGCTCATAGTCCACTATTGTTACAAGATATAGTTTTCAAACTTTTAACTTCTGATGGTATTCATCATCTTCCCCTCTTGTCACACAGCGCACAATTGCTATAAGAGTGCGTTAGACCATGATACATTTGGTAAAGCATTAATACTAAATATGATGCTACACAGAATATGGAAAACTAAGGTGTTTTCACCAAGAACTTTTACTGTGAAGAGACAAATGGGTGAAAAAGCAGTGTGTTTAACTAATGAAGTACAGAATATGTTGGGTTAAGTTCAATGTTTATTGAAAATTTGCATGATAGAATGTAGATTACAAAGCTTCTGGTTATGCAAACTAGTTAGATTTTTCAAACCTGGATACTATACTTCCTTTTGTGACAAGTTATTTTAAAGGCCTTGGTAGGACAGAAGTGTTACTTTAGGGACTTCTGTGGTTCATTTCATCTTCAACAATTTACATACGGTGACACAGTAAATTACTTGCTGAAGAGAAGCAAAAATTCCTATGTGCTTACTGACACTGTAGTGCCTTCTCTCTTTTGCTATTCCGTTCCTCTTACATCTCTCCAACACCTACTTAGTTTTTTCCCAGTGCTGTTTAAGTAACAATTGAACTACAATACTTTGAGTGGGGGTAGCATGCATAAAAGTTAATTCTATCTGAAGTTCTGGGGACTATTCATGAAGATAGAGAGAATCAACAGCCATTTTTTCCTGGGTTCCACCCTATGTATAAGAAGTCAGGGTCTGCAGCAGTAGAGTCAAGACAGTTCTTTTCATTTGCAGAAAGGTCAGATGTGCAGAAGAATGTTTCTCATTTAAAACTGGCCTGATTTAGGAATTGTTTTGGCTCTCATATTTGAACTATATTGACATGATGAAGTTATAAGCTCAAATCAGCCTTTAGATTCCTAGGTTTGGAGCATATTAAATTAGCAGCGATCTAACCACCCCAAAAAAGCAGATGGAAATCTTAAAATATTATTTCAAGTCTCTTGGATATCTAATGATTTTCCTGTCTTACTTCCCCCCACCCCAGTTAAGCACTCCTGATGTTAAGCTTTTTGTGTCTTTGCTGGAATATCACTTGCTGAGCTGTCAGGGCATATTCCCTTTCAATATAATTAGGTTACCATTTTTAATAGCTGCCATTAGGTCACTGACAGAAGAACAGAAGAGTGCCATGTGGTGATGTAGGGAACCTGGATGAGTAGTTCTGGAAGAGCCAACATTCCAAGCAAATGTCTAGATATGGTTATTCAACTGCAGTCCACTTTTTTATGACAATCCAACATATTGCCATCTGTCTTTATAAACAGACTGGGGCAAGATGGATTAGCTGTGTGACATTTGAGTGTGATAGGTTCTCTTCACAAATATTCTTCAAGAAGCCTGTAGCTTTTAGATCAACAAGAAAAGAGCCATATGGCTCTCTTACTGAATCATCAATGGCTTTTAAAAGGAATTGTGACTGGAACGTAGTTGACCGAACATTTTTATGATTTGCAATGACTCTAGTAGATTTTAAAGCAAATCACATGCAGATTTACAGCTTTTCTGTCACGCTTCTAATATATTGCTGTTCATTGTGAAAAGATTTAGAGTATGCAAAGAGAAACAATTTGTGTGAAACAAATTTTTCTTCTTTTCTAAGAAAGAGTATACTGATAATCTTCACCAAAATAGTAGACTTTGTGAAGTCGTTGAATTTAATTATATTATGTTAATAGGTACAGTGACAGCAGCTCAATTTTACATATTTTTCTTGTTAGCCGTAGATCTAATCAGCTGTATGTTCCCATTCTTTCTAAGCAACACAATCTTTCCAAGCCAAGAAAAATAACCCCCAACTTTATGTGTTCATAACAGCATATAAACAAATTCCCAGAAAACACAGGTTGGTAAAATAGCAAAAGAAATTAATGGAGATTCAGTATCGTTACCAGACTTTTAGCGCTTGTGACTTTAGTAAGCCAAGCTCTGTGCCATCCTTTGACCTCCACCAGTCCTCCCAGCTGCCCCACCTCCCAGCAGCAACTCTGAAAGATGTATTTTGCCCAGTCTATTATGTTTAGCTGAAATGTTCCTCATTAGTTTAAAAGAACCGTTAAGTAGGGCCATCAGTTTCCTTAAGATTGAGTGTAAAGTTTCCTACTCAGAATCTGAATCCTTCACAGAATTGTTCCAAACTCTTAATAGGCTGTGTATGTCCTAATCTTTGTTCAGGTCCCTCCTCAGATCCTGTACTCCATCTTCTCTCTGTTCCCTCATGAAGTATAACACTGTGGGCGGACAGGCTTCTTTGCAGTTCCTGCCATCTGGAATGATCTTCTCATGCCTCTCTGCTGCATTCCGTCACTGGTGCCTCCACTTAAATAAAAAAAAAAAATACCACAACAACAAAACCCCAACCTTTTTCTAAATACATTTATCATCCCCTGTTGCCAAAATGTCTTTATTTTTCTTAGCAGCTATTTTCATCTATTACTTTTGATATGATAATAGCTTGTTGAAATCTATAAAATAGTTTGCAGCATATTTTCTATGCAAAATTCACAGGAACAGGACTGGATTGTGTACAAATTATGTCATACATTGCTCATTATGCTTTGTGTGATAATTCTTCTCAACTAATTTATCTTGTAATGATTGTTTTGTGATCCCTGCCTATGATTATCTGTCACTCTCTAATTCTTTTATCTGTTTCTTCTGTTCGCCACTCTAATATCTGTGCATTTAGTTCAGGATTTTATGACTGAAGGAGCAAATTAGCTAACTACAACTATTTATACTTACATTAAACACTTCCAACACTTTTAGTAGTGGGTCTTGTTTTAAAGCTCTTAAGTAAAATCTAGTTAAGATTTTACTAGGCTTGATATCATGTCTTCTGTATTTTATTAAAGTAGATTAGCCATCTTCAACTCATTACATATTTTTCTTAAAGTTTCTGGGCCAAGTTCTGCTAGTGTGACACTGGCAACATATAATGCTATCAAAATATTGGTAATTATACTCATACTTCTGCATGTTAGCTTTAAATTTTCTCAGGTTGTCCCTCATGCAATACATAATCACAAGCAGTTGGGTAATGGAGCTGTTTCTTGGAAATTGCTAGCTTTCCATGGAACAAAGTACTCCTACCTTAGAGCACTCTGAATAGAAATACATATCCATACTGCTCAAACCCCAAAATGATTAAGTTAAGAAATCCAGAAATGGTGTTTGTTGGAGCTAGTCGGAATGGTTCAGTAATACTTCTTATATACATCAGTGTTTTTTCTTATAATTTGATTTTTCTTTTGCATGGATAGACTACTTTTCTGAGCTCATGTGCAGAAGATTACACATGGAAATTTTATTTCCACTAGATTTGAGCTGTGCATGTTTTATATTTAAATAGGGTGTGTAGGTTCCAAGTTCCTCTAAATTTGAACAAGAACCAATAACTTCCTCATTATATATCTCTAATTATGATTTTTTTCATATGGAAACACTAAAAAATCCTCCATACCCTTTTTTAAAGTCAAATGTGATTACACAGTGGCCTCCACTACTAGCTGTCTAATCTAGTTGTCCAGAAAGGCCTGTGTTCCCTCTTATGAATCACTAAGTCAGCTGTAGTCAGGACGCTTTCAATAGCAGTTAACGATGCTGAATATCTTTCAGAAGATGTTTTAGCATGTTGCAAGCTCAAGCTGGCAGATGACTAATAGCTGCATGTTCATATGCAAAATACTCTCTTTAACAGTTTGGAAAGAACCTTAAAAAACCCCACTAGTTACTGTTTTGTAAAGGAAACTTGAGAAGGTGTTGAAGGGTGAGTACCCTAGCTAAACTTTTAAGGCTTTAGATATATGGAGTGCTCTTACAATTTGCCTGATTTCCCTCTTTGTTTCCAAGAGAGGGAACTGTTTTTTTTCCACAACAGCTGAAGAATAGTTAACATATAAGTTCAAAATAAATCTTTTTTTGTGAGTTTAGAACCTGGAATAGAGACTGATTTCTGTTAACAACAGACATAAGTATAATCTAACCTCCTTCTAGAACTTTCCTCTGTTCCATGCATATGTGACACAGTTTTCTTGGACAAACTCATTTTTGATAGCTTATGCCAACAAAATCCATGAGCTGAGAGGTTTGATTCTTCTGTTTCAAAATTAAATATCCTCTGTAGGAAGGCTCAAATCACTAAGCCAAATTGTTTTTGGAACTTTGCCCACAAAGATCTTAAAGTACATTTTGCTGGTATTGCAAAAACATCTTTAATTTAATGAAAGGTTTCTGTTTCTTTGTTACTCCCTAAAACAGTATTCAGCTGATAGTAAACCTGTTGCATGCTTCATGCAGCAAAAGGTAATTATTTGCAGGTGAGGAGCTATTCTGGGTTATTTGCTATGTTAGTTGAGCTAATTTACAGTTTAACTATGATCTGTGATGAACTCAGTAGACATGTGAGTTGGGAAGGATTCCAGCTTCAGTACTGGAAGCCTTAGGGGAAGAGAAGTGTGGGGAAAAGGATGGCAGAGTCCTCTGTTCTGTAACAGTGGCTGCAGTATGTTCAGGGCTGAGGAGATCCCCCTTTTGGTATGCTGATTGCAGTTCATCTATTGAATTATTATTTTTTAAAACGAAAGATGCACATAGTTTCAATTAAAGGAATATCCTTTGAGTCATGACTAGCAAGGACACCGATTAGTGGCATACATGCCATTAGCCTGTTTGATCCTTGTTAAAACACAGAGATGTTTTATTTAATGATTGGTGTAAAATTGTTACAGCTTAGGTGTCCTATTTTGGTTTGCTTTGTAGGACACACTACTCTGGATTTTAAATCCCCAGAGAATTCAACTGCATTTTTACAGAGTACCATGCTATTCAAAAACAATGCTAAATTAACGAAGTTTGTGTTACCTGCTTGCTGTAAAGCAATTAACTGCTGATGTCTTTTATGTTCTGCTGATACTCACAATGGCAGGTGGGCAGACAGGAGTAAAAAGTCTGTTAAGCAAATTGCTGCTTAGAAAGAAAATACACACACAAAAAGTGTTTCCTGGCATCTGACCTAGCTGCTCTGGCAATCAGCACTGAACCTTCACTGGCCACAGACAGTACTGTGGAGCTGCGTATCGCCTTCACCACAATGTTATTTGGAAAATCCATTCTATTTAGAATGCCTTTGTGATAGCAAGAGTACAGGCTCACAGGAAAAGAAATATTTGTATGTTTTTATGTACATGTATGGACCATGAGATTTACACATGAAAATATTACTACAGGATATTAATGTATTATTATGTATTATATATATGTATTATATATACATATATATATGTATTATACTGAAATATTACTACCAGTATGTACCAGCTCATTGGAAAGGGCCGTGGTGTTTCATAGCACAGTAAATTTTTAAGGTTTAGCCAAGTATGGAATAAGTCATTAACCATTTATCTAGGTAGTAGGAACCATTAGGGTCATGGCCAGGAGTTATTAACATCTTTTAAATGGCTTGCTTTACTGGGAAGAAGGGCAAAGGCCTTTCCTTCTTGGGTAAATGAATAATAAATGAGCACAGGGACATTTTTTCATCTAAATGATCCCAAAGATTACTCTGTATTACAAAGAAATTACACATCCTCTTGGCCTGGTCTTCCTTCTGCAAGTGTTTTGGGGAAAACCAGCTCAGAATCTCTGAAACACCTGCCAGTTTCATGTGATGTAAAATGAAATTCTGAGCCAGCCAAATCAGGTAATTTCCCTTTCTGCTCACATGTTTTAAGAATGGGTATTTAAACTTATGGTTTGTACTAATAACATCTGGAGGACAACTAAAACTGGCATCATATCCTTTCACAAGCTGGCCATCTGCTTTTCAGTGCCCTTGGGGATATTAGGAGGCTGCCATTATTTAGCTGCTGTTACAGTTTAGGGGATACTAATGTTGGATCAGTGATGAAGAAACATTTTCCAGTAACCTGTATTAACCAGTAACACTACCTCATATGTGTAAGTAACATTATGGGAGGCAGGTAGTAACATATAATACCAAACAGACGCTTATTTAGCAAGTTTTATCCCCCACCTCCTGAACTCTACAGCCTCATTTGGGAAATTTCCCCAGGCTTTCACTATACTTACTTCCTTAACACCTAACCTAATCCTTAACACCTAACCTAAGTTATTCTGAAACTTGAAATCATTATTTAATACCATGTCCACCATAAGGCAGGGGGAACAGTTTCTTCCCTGCTTCTCCTGAGGTTAAAGAACTTATTCAGGACTTTCTCATACAGTCGTCTTTCAGTATCTCTGATCATTTTGTGCACTTTTCAAGAAGCATTCTCCAATTGGCCCTATTTTTCTTTAAGTCTGGTTGCCTAAATCTGGACACAGCACTAACCAGGCTTTATTGGCACTGGGTAAAGAACAAGAGTAATTTCATATGTCCTTCCGCAACAGGAGTCAAGGCAGACAAAAGCCTCAAACCCTATTTTACAGAAGGGGAGCAGAAGCTCACAGAGATCAGCGATGTGGTCTGGGCAAGTCGCAAAGGAAAGTTTTGTGAGAACCAGGAAATTAACACAAGCTCTTGAGTCCCAGTAAAATGCTTAAATCACAGATCATTCTTTTTCTCAAAGATTAAGCAGTAAATCAAGGTTGAAAATATTATAAAAGTAAATGTTTTAAAATGATTTTTTTATATTAAAATTGAGTTGACTGGAAGATGAGTCGCATGTCTGTGGTGGCCTTTGTCAATCCACAGCTAGGACTCATTATTCTTCAGTGGATTAAAAAAATACTGTCTGAGCTTCTTCATGAAAGTGAATTGTACAAGGGAACACTGTATGTCTGTCACACTTTATAGTCTTGTGGTTAGGGTACTGACCAGGCTTATGCTAAGATTAAGTTAAAATGTCAGGCTTAACTCGCTGCCTCAAGGTTTTTCATTCTGGAAAATTTCAAATTAAGCAAAGCAACCACGTCACAGATCAGCTATAAAGAAAGTCTCCTCAAAAAACATTGAACATGAACTGATATATTTCAGCTTAAGGATACAGCATATTTCACCAAAATCTGTATCACAATCAGCTAAAATTGTGAACAGTAACTATAACAGTATGTTAAAGGAAAAGGCTGAAATCTAGATGGAGACAATCCAGGGAGCTACACTGATCGATCTGACAATAAGTATGGAATAAACCCCCACCTTTATGTGGAAGTAAGAACTTTGTTGTTCATTTGTACTTCCTCTACTGGTATCCATCACTTTACAGAGAAATTAAGGTAATACTGCAACACTAGGTAAAGCAGGTTTAATTTTAAGGTCCCCCTTTTTCAGGTACAGGAAGCAGCAAAACAGGGACTGGCTGATGCTAAAAGCCATATTTCTCTCTTAAAATGTGACTGAAGGCCGTGCAAAGCCAGAGGATGTATAGACTTGCTTTCTCATGAATTTTCGTGTGCAAGAACGCAAAATAGAAGAGTGTGTGACCTGATTTTCACAGAAATTCTATAATTAATCATCCCTTTCAAATATTTTTTGGCATCCTGCTTCCTGACGGTATTTACTGTCTAACTAACTCTTGACTTCTCTCAAAAGCTAACAGAAACGAACAAAGAAACAAACAATAATTTTGAGACTTACCCCCTCACTTCTGAAACAGATTACTTCCTACAGGTTACACAGCTGCCCTTTACTCCAGCTGCCCCAACTCAAGCAACAGCTTGAGTTGGTTAGGCTCTTCTGAACAGTTACGAACAACATCACAATGCCTTCCCTGGAATAAAGAAGCTTTGACTTTATTCACAAGAGACAAAAGAACAGGCTCACCTGATTTTCAGCAGAGATTAAACACAAACACTTTAGGTTTGAATCCTTCAGAGACTGAAGGTAATGGGAAAGCTCTAGCCAAAGTCTGTGGGCTCTAAAAGCTCTTTACTGCTTAGGCAATAAAGTGGCAGTAGTTAATGGTAGGATGGCCACTCCCCTGCTTTGGAATGAATCACTAAGCCACTCCAGGAACTTAGGCACCAGTAGATTTCCACCAGGTTGCTGTACTGTGTTTGAATCAACAATCAGTGACAAGAGGTTTGTCATTCCATCCCAAATCACATAGTGTCAATTAAAACTTTGTAGTGTTGGATGTGGAAAGCAAAGCTAATGCTTCAAAATTGGATAGCATTAATGAAAGGAAAATTCATCAGAGGGCCTCAACAAAAAACGGTGAGCAAAACCTCCTGATTTTTAAAGCATTGAGAATGTAACTTGGCTTGCCAGCCACCACTTTCACTTCCGTGACAATTTTCATCTGATAAGAACGAGAAACGGTCCCAGTTTCATTATCTTAGTTGGTGGTAGAAGAGTTATTTCAGAGATGAAACATGGTGAATAATGTTATTGGTTAGCCTGGATCATAACACCTTGAAATCTGTGGTACAGTAGCACCCATCCTCCTCCCATGTAAATTAATTTTAACTATTGCCAACAGATATTTTGCAGTCTCCTCTCCTGTCACAGTAATGCCAGTAGAACTGATCCAGACTTATACCTGTGCCAACGCCAATAGAAGCTGGCTTCTGATCTTTCATGATAGGTCCTAACCATACAAATAAGGCATAAAGAATGTCATTGTGGCTCATGGTGTTTGGTGTGATGGTATATAAAGCCAGTGTTCTGGATGATCTGGATGATCTTCTGAACTAGATACATAATATATGTCTGTCCTGATATGGGCAGCTCAGATAACTCCTTCCAACATTTCAGCTTCTCTTCTTGCTTTTCATAGCAATATATTTCTGAAGATGTGTGACAGTCACCAACAGTTTTACTGCTATTTCCATGTTATTCCATGTCATGAATAATGCACTTGGGTGAATTTCCTTGCTAGCAGAGCCACAGCTGAGGACAGTAACTGCAGATTTGGAGATGATCTCGGAATAGAGAACCAGACCCTCACAAAGTTCATCCACAGCATCAGTACCACAGTAGGCAATGCTGTCCCTAGCCTTAGGTAGAAATATGGACATCCAGAGGCAGCAACTTAAGTCTAAATATGAGGTATACTAAATCAA
>JAVJGJ010000054.1:61833171-61844627 GCA_035590215.1 Microhierax caerulescens | reverse complement strand
GCTTCCAACCCAGCAATCTACTTTGCAGATCCTGTGTGGCACCACTGCTTTGCCCTCTGTGGCGTGCCAAGGGTAGGGGTGCTGGCATCCTCTCCACTTCCTCTGCAGTGCTGGTCACTGTTGGCCATGCCTACTTCTGCACCTGCGTGTCACCTGGGAAAACGGTGCGTAAGCAAACGTGTTGGGATTCTCTCCTGGAGAAAGAAACCCCACAAAGAGTGATGTGAACCTACACCACGACCTCCTGGCTTTTCAGCTGCCGAATCTCACAGGAGCATTTTGCTTGCAGTACCAGCCAACAAGCCACCTACAGGGAATCTGGTGTTTTGGGGTAAATCAAAGATCCAGCATTATGCAGGTGATAGTTACTCTACTTACTGCCCTTGGGGGATATTAAATGAAATGCTCCCGTGCTTTAATTAAAACAAGTACTGAATGAAAAACTGTGATTTTGTTCATCTGCAAGAGGGAGACTGAGCTCACAGACAAAAAAAAGTCTTTGTAGCAACTTTCAGCCACAACACAACCTTGAGATAGACGGTACATGCATACATTTAGTCAGTACAGCCTATATTCTAGCATTGATCTTAGAGTCTTCACTGACACTAAATTGTTATATCGTAGCCTCCAAAAAATCTTTTTGCTTTTTGTCTTTATATCCTTTTGTACCCTTTTAAAAATCTTTTCTTACATCCTTTTGACTCAAAGACTGCTATGTCCAATCTATTTGATGTCTTGATATGAGATGATACTTGAGCCCCAGAGGATTAATCTCCCTATAAGCAACTGTATACAAGCATGAGAATGAGAGGGGCTGTGCAGGGAATACTTCAGTGCACCTAACAGCAGACTTCTTCTCTGAGTCACTCTGCAGAAGACCTATTTACTCTGCATGGAAGCGGAGAACCAAAACAGAAACTGGCTGCCTGTGGCTAAAGTCTGCCTTTCCACACTAGTCGGTTGCTGCTATGGAATATCCTCCTGCATGGAACTACTGAACACTTTTCATATTTCTGCTTTGTGACAAAGTCTACCGCAAACACATGAAACATGTCCTCTGCCTCATGCACTGGTCCCTTATATCATAGATAGATGTCCCATGTCTCAGTCCTAATTTTCAATATTCCTTTCTGTCTCCAGCCACTAGTGTAAGCCATCTTTCGAAGTAAATCTGAGGGATGCTGTGTTTTTCAAAAATCTGCTTTTTCTGTCTTTTCTGTTTTAATTCACAATTTAAGACACAAGGTTTTTACAGCATTTCCTTAGCTAAAACCTCACACCTGAGGATTTTAGTAGTCTTGCCTTTATGATAGAAAATTCATTAATCGGACTTTAATGAAGAAATTTAGGTAAACCCTTGAGACTGAGACCTACATTCAATTTACACTTTAATTTGCTACACTGATTAGAATAGTCATAGGATCTCTCCCTTTGTCAGATAAGGGCTTGTATTTTTTTTTTTTTTTCTCATAATGAAACAAATCAAATATCCACTTTTTCTAAAGAGCTTCTCCATTTGGCTTGTCAGAAGTTATCACATTTTCTCTGCTCAAACTGAAGCTATTATCAGTTTGAGTTGGCAGCATCCGTACACTGTCCACATGACAGAATCTATTTGTGCTTTCCAAGACCTCCAAACAAGAGTTTTGTAGGGTTGTCTGCTGATGCCCAGCTATGAGAAATATTGCTGTGTGCCAGCCAGGTTGCTACTGACTGTTGCTGAGCAATCAGATGCTGTATACTGATTTCAACTTTATAGCATTAGCTTACAAAAGTTATCGTTGATTGCCACTGTCCCACCCAAATCCAGTAGAAGACTGCAAGTTTACTAAGATATGAATTTTTAGATTCCAAATATCTCAGCTTGCCAAAACACTGTAGGTTCATGTTTCTCTCTTGGTCTGTCATAGATGCAAAGATGTGCAGCCACTATAAAATTTTCCTTCTACTTATAAAGTCTCAGAGCTCTTATGCAATTCAGAAATATTAACAGCAATGTACATTGTTGCTCCTCCACTGAGCTAATCTTGGGTACTCACTTGGTCCCATTTTCTGTGTGTTTTCCACTGCTAAATTTCCTTTTCCCCCAGATAAATTCTCTTACTTAACTGAAGTTTTTAGAACTGCAGAATGCCCAACAGTTTAAAATAATGACATAATCTTAAAAGCTTCCTCTTCCCAGCATAAGCACTGAGTGACACTCTGATCATCAGTTGGCTTTCCTCTCTCCTGTGGAATTGTTAACATTTGAAATCCAAGCATACTTTCTGAGATCAGGAACAATCTATTGCGGACTTGAAGGTGAACCGTGTTTCTAGGATGGGTCCCTGCCTGTTGATTTGCCAGTTCTGTAACTGTACTTAATTGCCTCTTTACCTTAAAAAAATCTGCTGTCTTCGAGTGCAATCCTGCTCTCCTATACCCATTTCCCAACAGTGAAACTGGAAATATTTATATTTCTTCTAATCATTAGAACATAGACACAAATCTCATCTTCCAGAGCAAACCAAATCTTTTCCACAGCAAACTTGTGCCTATTTTCCTGAAGGGCAGTGATTCAACAAAGTCTGAACTCAAAATTGATATAATAGAATTTCAGATTTGCTGATTAGCAAGTAGTTACTTGTCCATTCAATTAGACCAAAGATCTCTACAGTAAATGCACATTCTCCCACAGTAATAATGATACAAACAGTAAGAAAAATACCTATAATTCTCTCAATGAATTCTTAAAGTGTATTTTAGCTTTTCTTTTGTAATATGGAAATCAGCTTTGCAAAATTTCTCTGTTCCCAAACTTGTGTCCAGTTTAAAAACAATGATAGGTAGCTGAGTGCATCAACAGCCACCACAACTTTCCAAACTTTGACCACTAGAACATAAACTGGTGTTTCTCACCTAATGCGTGAAAGAGTTCTGAAAAACTGGCAAACCCAACAAGCAGATGATGTATAACAGGACCAAAGTCCAACAAAACTACTTCCATCTATGTCTGCCTGAGAAATTACACAGTTCTGAGCATTCTCAGTTGTGATTTTGCCCTTGAAAATTTATTTTTGTTGATTGTATGGCTAAAACAAATTCTTTTCTGAAATTATGCACTTTTCTGCACATTTGTTCATATTGACAGTCTTGTTTTCACAGGCCACAAATCACGTAAACCGTATCTTAAAGATGAACCTCCAAAACTCAATTTGTAAGGCACCTTTCCTAGAAGCAATTACACATTTATTAGCTATATTAAAACCCAACTCAACCCAATTACTAGCAACTCGCCTCATACTCTGAAGTCCAAGTTTCTGATGAATGACAATTCACAGCTCATTTTGTCTGTTTGGAGACCGATTAGGTGATTAGATTGTGTATTTCTGTGCCAAAAGCATTGAGTAAGTTTGCCTTGGATTTACATTTGAGCTTTCACAGTTTCTTCCTCATGTCTACTGGCCAAGCCAGTGGAGTTCATTTACCAAGATACAAGCAAAAGCAACGGGACTGATTTTGGCACTGTTGAAATAGACAATTGCCTTTTGGCGTACAAACCATAATTCTTTATCTGGGTGAAGGACTTTTATTAGCTTGCTCCATTCAGAATTGACACATTTGTAACAGCTGTATTCAATCTTTTGACACAATTGCTATCTGAATTGCTTCTGTTAAACTTGTATTGCTTAATTTATTTTAGTTTGGAATGGGTTACTGTTTTAAATAATTCAAAACATATGGAACAAAGATGATACTTTTCACCATCAGAGCTATTAAACAAAGAGTTTTGTGAACAAAAGTAATTGGTTTGCAAAGCTGTTTCTCAGTACTGCTGCAAGTGATTCAGACAGCACGGCTTGCTTAGGATGTATTTTGTCTCCATTAAGCATTGTAAATTGCAAGTCCAAATTCACCAAATTTGCCAACTTCTCTTTTTTTTTTTTTTTTTTCCTGGAAACGTTCAGTGCTGCACAGTGAACCAAGAAAAACGTTTCTGGTAAAGATTGTGCCTTCTCTCAATGTTCAGCTACCATCTTTGGCCTCACATCTTCAAACATACATCTCGTGCGAGTTCTGGTTATCTAACGAAGCCTCCCTTCCCCTGCACAGGAATAGGACACCAAGCAGCACAGAATGACTGAATGGCTGAGGTTGGGAGGGACCTCTGGAGGCCATCTAGCCAAAACCTTTGCTCAGGCAGGGCCATTCTACAGCCAGGTGCCCAGGACTCGTCCAGATGGCTTGAGTATTGCCAAAGAGAGAGATTACACAATCTCTCTGGGCGGCCTGTTCCAGTGCTTTGTCACCAACAAAAGTGTTCCCTGATGTATACGAAGAACCCGTGATTTATTCTGTGCCCATTGTCTCCTGTGCTGCCAATGGGCACCACTGACAAGAGCCTGGCTCTATCCTCTTTGCACCCTGCCTTCACATATTTAAATACATTGGTAAGATTCCCCCCCTCCCCGTGAGCCTTCTCTTCTCCAGACTGAACACTGCCAGCTCTTTCAGATCCTCCCCATACAAGAGGAGCTCCCGTCCCTAGCAGAACAGAACTACACAATGTCATTACCAGGCCTATTTTTTTTCTTCTTCCTTTTCACATCTATTCCTCTGGCCACCACACTGAATTAAACCAAGTCAGTCACCAAGAAATTTTCTCAAGCATATAGGACTTTTACATGAATTGGATTTGGACAATTTGCCTTCTCCCCCTCAAGCTTTTGTGGACCTTGAGAAGAACTGCTATAAATGTAAAGCATTGCTGATAGTATTTGACTGGTATCATAAAAAAAAGACCTTCACTGTCATCTGGAACTGCTCATTTTCTTTCATCACCACATCTTACTGCTGAAGTCTTCAAAGCTCTTTTCTGTTATTAAATTCAAATTTGGCCGAAACTTTAATATCTGCTGTTTTCCAGGTGACTTTATGATCTAGCACAATCAGGTTGCTGATTCTCTCTTCAGTGTGACTTGACTGTCCGGTTGTTTTATGGCTGGATTTCTCAATAACCCTAAAACTTGTGTTCTAACAGAGACTTCCTCTGTGATTCCAGGTAATTTTACTCTCTTTCCTGGAAATGCTCCAGTTGTCCATGTTTCAAAACAGCTTTCCTACTCTCACTGTCTTAAAGGATGGCAGAACCTAGCAGTTTCAGGTATTTTGCCTAGAACAATGTAATACATATAACTGCTCATTTTTTGCAATACTACAGGAGTTACTGTGCAGAAATCTTTAGTGTTTAGTTAAAGTAAATATTCACTGAAAAATTACAAACAATTTTGGTTTCACTGTTTTCAAGAAGTTCTTCCAGTACAAAGCCTACAGTTCAAAGGGATTTCAGTTCTAAAAAGTAAGCTGTAAAAAGCCCAATTTCTTCAGAACAAGTTGGGTTGCATCCCATTCTTGCTGAGATTTGTACACACAAGTTACACGAACTAGCGATACCTTTTTTCAGACTGGTTACATCTATTGGATCACGCATACCTGCTTCTGGAAAATAGTTAGGAAACATCTGATGGAACTCAAGAGAAAGCAGCCCAAACCACAGAAATTATAGACTACATTGCTCATTGATGCAAACAGGTTGATGTGAACAGCCGCTAACAGTAGGCATTAACAAAAAGTCTCTGATTTATTATTGCCTGATAAAGACAGATCAATTAATTCTGAGTATATTCAGGACTTCTGAAAGGTATGTTACAGGTAAGCAGGTAAATTACAGAAGTGTTTGGAGACAGAGAAACTTTGTATCAGTAAGAACACTGTCTGAAAATTCCAACAGTTCGCCAATGAGCTGAGCTCATTCTAAAAGATTTATTAAAATTTTTCGTACATTCCCTCTTTTAGAAGACAAAATTAATACCTTTGGGTGATTTTTGCTGTTGCAAATTCTTAACATTATGACACATATCCTAAAACAAATAGGACAACTTCTGGATTTTGAAGTTTTGAAAAATTGAATTTGTTTTATATGTTGTCATGCATACAACTCATCACGAGTCAGATAAGCTGTTAAATCTGAGCAATGTATTTCAGTGTCAGTATTAGTAAAGATGTATAGAGAGATTTAGCAACTGTTATTTTAACACATGATGGACAGCTGGTACATCAGATGGAGTTTGTTTAATTTCAAAAAGTTATTGGTAACCAAAATTAGTGGAATATGTTCTGTCCAGATGATTATATGGATTCCAGAGTAGGATGATCTTAAAAGATAAAGGGGTGCTTTAAATTGGACCCATACCCAATGGTGCCTGTTGCAGTTAGATGTTATATACTTTTAATTTTGAAACATCAGCTTTAAAATTACTGAGATTTGCATAGGATATGTATAAATATTTATGCTTATAGCTAAGACTATTGAGTCCAACATCAAATAGCTTCAGGCACTGAGTGAAATTTATACAGTCTTTGCAACTGATTAGGCTCAAGCTCCATCAGCATTTTGGGAAGGAAACCTGTAAAGCCTCTATTTCTGTTCAACATGTCATATGTAATTACAGCACATTATATGAGCATTATATTATTTTCTTAAAAGTGTTCATTCTAATTGCAGTTGAACTGTTATTTTGACTTTATTTTCTAATGGTGTGTTTTTTAATTACAAGAACAGCTTCCATTCCATTACTCTCAAATGCTTAAAAGAGAAATGAGATTAATTCAAGTCAAAAAAGAATTCTAGAATTTGACAACTTCGACTACTTTCTGCTAAGTCAAGGCAAGGTTCCTTATGTGAGAGAAGAGTTACCCATTCCCTTCCCACACCGTACAATCACATGTTTATGTCTCTGAAGTTAGCATCTATCTTTTTCTGTTTGGTGACTGTGAAATAGATTGCATCTTTCATCAGGAGTTCATCTCACTGCAAGTAATTGTCGTTCCCGAAAGCTATTGATCTATCAACCTTCTCAAAGAAGGCACGCTTGCTTGTTGCTTATCTCTCTCAAATTTAAATTAGCTGGCTAAGGCATTAATGACACTGACCAAATTTCACAATAACATTATCTTTTATTAGAGATCTTATTTTACATATCCCCATAAGATATAAAACCTTCCAAGAGAAAGTATCAAAAAACCTTCAGTTGAAATCAGTTTGTTTCAAACAATATGAGGAAGTAAACCAAAGACATTTAAGATAAAGGAATGTAACAAAAAATTCAGCACAACTCTGGTATGGAAAATAATCACAAGTTTTTGAAACTATTTCTTACACAGCATTGCCTTTGAAACCATAGCAGAAGGTAAGGATGATTGGTTCTCTTACCAGTAGTTACAAATCCAGCAGATATAAAAAAAGAAAATAATATGATTAAATTATAGATGGCCAATGCACAGAACTTAATTGAAATATCCATGTAAGAATTCATTAAGAGCTCTTGGGGAAAAAAGCAAAAAAAAGCAAAAAAATCCAAAGCCATTGACAGCCACATTCTGAACCAATTAAAGTAAAATTTATTATTAGAATTTGAGTGGAGTTTTGAAGGAAAGAATCCCAAATTGAAGGCTCTTCTGTTAAATTTTGCAAATTTCTGTTAAAAATTGTGAATTAAAGAAACAAAGACTAAATCTGCTGGTTAAAGAAGATTCAGGCATCATGACTGTACAGCTGATGATAAAAGAAAAGATCAAATGCTGTATGAAACGTCTTTTGGAAGCAATTCCAACAGGCAAGATACTTTAAAACTTTATTGCATCAAAATTTTACTTTTCTGCCTAACAAAACTGAAATAAGATTTTGAACACTCTCGTACAGACACATAAAAGTCTCTGAAGCATTTTAATTCTGAAGATGCAATGAAATAATGTTATTAAGAAATTTCTGCTGGAGAGTCTACCAAGATCTGAGATCCAGCAAAAAATAGTATTTTCAAATACTACAGCTAAGGAAAGTTACAGTACATGTTTATTGCATGAAAACATCCATTTATTGGAACCAACTGATTCTTCCATTTGTGGTTAGTGGTTCTTATATTCTTGATATAACTTGCAGCAGATCCTACTAAGTATTCCATTAATTACATAACACGCAGTAGATTGAATTAAGTAGCAAAATCTACACAATCTCAACAGAGATCCAACCTGTGACAATGCATGAAATCAAAGTTCCACTTCCATTTTCTTTTAAGATAGCCTGTAGCTACATGATACATAATTTGATACACTGTGGAACAACAACGATGAAATTAAATACAGTAGGCAATATTAGAGTTAGAAAATAGCACATCTTTTTACCAGTTATGATGCCTTTTCATGCATTAGTATTAAAGATAAGCAATGATGTATGGAAAAGTAAAATATAAGAAAGAGATAGAAGAAAGTTATGAAGATAAATGAAGACTAGGAAATGGGACCATATTCAAGTGCATGTTTATATATATTAACTATAAACAGCAGCTCTACTCAGGGAAATATTTTTCACACTTGAATGGCTTCAGCACTAAATATGAATTACTTAATATGTGAAAACAAAGCAAAAAGTAAGACTCCATTCTTTAGTCTGTAAAGACTGTAATATGAACACTGGCAATGTAAATGAGGTTGCAAGTTTGAAAAATGTTGTTTAAAATATAGGCACATGATTCTGAATTAACAGGTCACCACAGTCTGTGACATGCAAGCACATGTTTTGATGGGTTTGCAGACTAAGTCTTGCTTACTATCAACTCTCTGCATCAAGATGCAATTTTCTTGAAAGCAGGTGAATTTAGATTGTACAGTAATTCTTTTTTTATCTGTGTTTCATGTTATGACATCATTTTAATACATTCAAATAGTCAAAATGTTCAGAATAAGATAGCACAAACTTGGTGCAGGAGGAAACAGATCAGAGTGTGGCCAGCATTGTCAAATAGTAGATACACAGCTTAAGTATTATATAAACTACCTTTCCCCAAAAAACATTAACATAGACACCAAAATTGTAACAAGACTTATCAAAAAAATAAGGCACATTAATCTTGATATGGTAATCTTGAAATAGAAAACTCATTTCAGAGGACATCGGTATCTAAATGAGTTTTATAAAAAATCTTGTGTTTTAATGATGATTATGGACATTTCTCATCAGACATGATAATGGAATAATTGCACATATCCCAGTGTGTCAAGTAACAAAATGGGAGTTTTATTAAACATTTCCATTGCAAAATTATTTTGTAGGTTCATGTTTTCCTATTTACATAACTCAGGTGAATGGCAGAAGTATTAAAATCTACCATCACTTATCACAAGTACTGCAGGCTTTCATGTTACCACAATTAATAATCCCCTTTGTGTTGAATAAATTGAAATTAATTGTGGAATAAATTGAGATTATTGTAATTTATATAAATGATTGTAAATATTTGGACATTAGCTACTACACAAGAACATTTTATTCCATTTTATTTCCAAGCTGCATCAGGACTTTCTACACTGAATAATTTGTAAATAAATTCATCAAGGATCAGCAAAGAAGGCTGTTTAAAATCCAATCCCCTCTTTATGAAAATTAAAACACCAGAAACATCATTAGTTAGCATTTAACCTGAGATTTAATCTGTTGAGAGGTTAACATCCTTAGAAATTTCTTAACTTGTTGCATTAACTTATACTGATGTTGCTACTTTATGGAAAGAAAAAAAATCCAACCAAAACCAAAAGAAGTTGCTTGCAACATGGCTTTTCACTGTGTTGGTCAAAAAAATTATAGAATGCATGTTTTTCTCACAGTATCCAGAAGCTGGAATAATATTAATGTGCTTCTTATTGCACGTGAAACTTAGAGGAGATATAATTGCAGATTCCTCTTCTATCTGAGTATTAAAGCCAGATTTCACCTTAGCCGAATCCGGAATGTATTAATCTCCATAGAACTCATATTTATTTCACTTGTATTTCTGGCAACTGGAGGTGAATGCATCAAAGATAAAGATACAGGTATAAGACTTTCCACTCTGAATTTGTTGAAGAGTTTATGCACCTTTATCTAGGGGGGGAAAAAAAAATAAAATTAGAAAATACAGTATATACCTTTTAACATTGACTTCAACCTGATCTCTAACAATGATCCAAATGATACACCTCGTTATAGGCGATTGGCACAGCCATTCTTACATCAAATATCACAAATACTTCTAAGTATGACATCTCAGATTATATACTAAATTAGACCTTTTTGGGGAGTGTTCACTTGCCATGTTTCAAAGCAAGTAAATTATATCAACATATTAAAAAACTGATCAGAACTATTTGGATTAAAACTCTTCCTGTTTCTAAACAAAACCACACCTACTCTTCTGCTTAAGAAAAATCCCATCCCAAAACTACTTCAAAATTTGATGACAAAATTCTTACAGATTCATAACCATCTACTCCATCTGAACTCCTCAGAATGAAGTGACATAATTTCTATTTGATCATTTTACATATCACATTAATTCTATTGCAACTGCAGAACACTCAAGATATTTGCAATGGTGCAGGTCATGTAAGCGATCATGGGGAGACAAAGGACATACTCTAATAACCAACAGTTTTCAAAGTAACAGTCACGTAATTTGTGAATGTTAATAATATTAGATAGATTTCAGAATATGTAATTTGACTCTTTTTACTTAGCAAAGTTCTAAAACGCTATTAAAAAATTATTTGAGAAATAGTGATCCATGTTATATGAAAACAACATTTACAGGAAGTTAATGATATTAAAACTGACCTAGAAGTTTACTTGTTGATGCTTACACGGTCATTCCCACACACCAGCAGATCCATATCTTTATCAAACGGAAAGCAGCTTTCAAGGTAAACTTAACTATTATCCTGAAAGTATAACTCTTGATAAATAACTACCTAGACGTCACCTATAATTTGACTCAAATATTAGTTTCTGCGATACTTGTCAGGTAAGCTACCCATAAAATGTCAGTATACCTTTCCCTGAGTAGTGGAACAGAGCAGACCCATGTCTCTGTTTGAAAATCTACAGTCAAATCCCTTTCTGTGAAGAATCAGAGCAGCTTCATCAGATGGCTCATTATCTACCTATAAATAAATAAAATAAAGAGATTTCTCAGAAAGTAGCAAAGCTAGAAAGATATTTTAGGACCTCATAAAATTACCATTACCATTGCCAGTGAATAGAGCCACTTATGCCTTAAATAATGTTCAGCCTATATTGAACAGTTATGTTTCTTTCAATGTTTGTAATGCCAAACATTAAAAGAACTAAACAGCAGAGAGTTTAGATATAAAATGCTACAGAATGTAAATGTAAATGTAAGTTGTTAAGCAAGGAGTTCAAGGCTCAATAGATGCACCTGTGCACACTCAAAATTGAAGTGTAGCTATCATAGTTGTATTAATTGGCTTCCCAGAAAAATTACATGGCAAAAGCGAAATAAAACTAGAAATCATATGATAATTAAAATAGCTAGTTTTAAATAGTCATTGTGACTCTGTTCTTTCAAGCTTCCATTTTGCAAAGCTGC
>JAVJGJ010000054.1:61755011-61769108 GCA_035590215.1 Microhierax caerulescens | reverse complement strand
AGTCCGTAAAACTTACACATAATATACAAGGTATTCAGTTACCAGCTGAGAAAATCACGATGATTTTGCATGTAACTAATAATTAAGAATAACAGAAACACAGTACTAGTAGTGTTGTTACTGAAATCCTTCCACCATGCCTCATTTCCAACTGCCTTTTCCCTGGCCTCAAGAAGGGCCAGTTTACTCTGGTTGTAACCTACTATCTACTGGAACGCTGATACAGTCTCTTGCTCTGTTCCTTTGACCATGTGTTTTTCCCTTCTTCACCCCTCAAAGACAACAGCCATTTTCAATCTTAAAGTCTTCATCATTTGTCTTTCTCAAGTCTCGGCATTCATTCTGAATTCCCATATCTGAGCAACTCTTGATGTCAGCTTCCATCAGCCACCAAAATACCATGATGGTATTTGAAAGCAAGTGCCTTTGAACTTTCTACTTACTCAAAGTTTGCAAAAGAATTTTTGTAAATAACCTGAAGTCTCCCATTATCATTTTACAAATCCCACATTATAAACTTTGTTGTAGCAAAGTACTGTGCGAATATTAGATTTATGGTATGCTGCAGTTACTGTATACCATACAGATAAATCATAATCTACTTCTGCAATCACCTTTTTCTGGTTTACATAGCTATAATAAATTATTGAAATAAGAACTTTCTTTTTGTTTCTGCTTTCACAGTGGTGAGAGAGGGTTTGACTTAGTATGCTCCTAGGCAATATGCAGTTTAAAAAGCAATTAGTACTTCTACAATCCAGTGGTATTAATCCAGACTTACAAAGAACAGGAACAATCAAAGTTTAGCAAGATCATCTTCCAATATAATCATCTTCCAATATAATTCAGAGCACAAGTGAAAATTTCATTCCACAAATTACTTCAAAATATTCTTACTTTATGAAGGTGCACATTCATTTTGTTACCTTTTCAAACCAGGAGAAAAATTACATATTCACGGCACACACATATGTAGCACACACCCACAGGCACATATGCTTAATGGACGTATATATTAATATCAAAGTCATAAACCATTAAAAAAACTATTTAAACTTATTTATTTATTTAATGTATGTGACTGGGAGGGTAATTCAAAGTATGACACATCTGGCACACCTAAGTCAGCAGAATATGTGTCATATTAGTTATGTTAGTGTAAGGTAATCGTATAATAAAGACTATCTTAATCCTGCTATGTCTATGCACAAACAAAATTAAAGCATCTTGTTTCCTCTTTATGCCAGGTATATGGACTTCCAAAGACTACCTATTACAGCAAAGAGCTTCTGTTCAAATAGAAAAGCAACTAAGAAATCTGAAAAGGAAACAGTATTAGCAAGTGTAATCCTTCAAGCTACTCTTCACTGTAAAATGGGTCTCAAAATCTGTGTAAATCTGTTGTTGACTTTACCATTGGTAGATTCTTGTTTCAAATAATTTCAGCTAAGGAGAAAAGCAGGCCTTGCCTAGACTTGGTCTTGCAAATTGAACTTAGGTTTATGTTCAGGACGGAAAGCTTCCTGTTCCTACATTTGTTAATTATTAAGTAAAGCCAAATTACAGGACTGCAGATCATCGTATACATTTACTTTACCATATGTATGTCACTGAAGTCAACAAATTTATGCCCACAAAAATACTGTAACACCTAGGTTTACTATGTGATTCACCAGTGGAACAAAATAAGCCCATTTACTTTAGATGTGTGGGGGTTTTTCAGCACTAACTGCTGAAGTTTTCACTTTTTACTTCCCAATATCTTCATTTAATATGAAGAGTGATTAGTAGCAGATTTTTGAGCAGGTATTAAGCAGCAAATTTCATTCTAACTTTCTTCCAGACCACTCAAACTGTATTGAAAAGACATAGTTCACATTTCATTTCTGGAAAAAAAATCAAGAAAGATAGCTCACCATCTTCAGAAATGGAGCTGATGTGTCATAATTATAAGTACCTTTGTCCTTCAGGATAAGAATATGAGCAGAGTCAATTATCACTTTCTTCAAGTTCATTATTGAATGGAAAAGCCTGTCCAAAAATTTAATATCTTATTAGTTTTCAGTTGTTTTTATTCAATGTGATAGCATGAACATTTTAAAAGATCAAAGAACTCAAAAGTATGTTACAGAAAAACAAATGTAATTTGTAATATCAATATAGCATGACATTAAGAACAGCTAACTGCAGCAGGTGACCAGACTGCAAAATGCAGACGAATTCTGAATTTCATTATGTTTCTACCTTGCATACTGAAAATGAGGTACATCTCTACCCCACTGCTATGCTACAAAATGTATACCCTCAAAATACCAAGAACTTTTTCAAAATCCTTATCTTAGGAAAGTCTGTGGTTTGTATGTTTGATTTCCAGTATCTATAGTGAAGACAAGCCTGAAATGCTCATCACAAAGTTGGGGTTATGTTTAAACAGGATCAGAACAAGAATCAGAAACACAAAAATTTAAATTACCACTATTTCTACTGCTTCCACTAACACAAGATTTAGAAATCCTCAAATACTGAGTGCTGTGTAACTTTTTTGTAAAGTGAAAAAAGCCTTTTACTGCCTCATAACCAAGTGTACTGTATGTGTTTATAAGTTGGTAATACCTATGTTTTTCATAGATAAGAATTTAACAGATTTGTGGAATTTAAAAATATTTGTCATGAATGCAGTAGTTTAAACTGAGAAAGACTATTTTAGGGGCATTTAAAACCATAACTTACTTAATGGACATGCTCTACTATGAACCATCTACTATCATCATCTACCTCAATTAATCACATCTAGCGCTTAACATTCCAATACGTAACAATTTTCTGAAAAAACACATAAAGCGTATGTTGACATACATATGTATGTAAAATACACTATTCAAAAAGATTCCACAAAGTAGTTAGCAGAATAATTTGTCAATACTGAGAAAGTGACTAACCACCAGATCTAACACAAGAAACAGACAAATTAAGTAGAAGATTGGAAACATAAAAAAAAATTCCCACATTGAAGGTACATTACAGAGGGTATGGATTTTCCAAGAAATATATGCTTAAATTAGCATGTGTCTCGATGATCACTTAGCACAGGCAGATATAAAATGTTTTCCTATACACTAGTTAACTGCAGAAAATAATAGCCCTGTTATTAAGGAACTCTTGGTATCATGCCTACGTAGCTTTTGTTTTGACATCAAATTCTTACTTCAGAGGATTAAAAAATATTTCATAAATTAAGAGCACATGTAACCAAGTTAACTTCTCTTGTAAAGCACCAGTACACTTTCAGTACTATTTTGTGAGCTACAGCAAATCTATATCTCTGAAATAAATACTTCTATTTTCAAAAAGCAAAGGAAATCAAGATTTAAGTTTACATATTTACAATAAATTACCTAGTGCCATAATCCACAACTACCCAATCTTTAGATGTTCCTGTAATAGCATCATGATGCTGAAAGAGTCCAAGGTTCCTCCTAGCTTCTGTCAGCAATTTATAGTTATTCACTGAAGGAAATACACTCATCTTTTCGGATTTACTGGACTGTGCCAAAGCCAAGGAGTACAGGATTTCAGCTGCCCTGGAATTGCAGAGAAGATTCAAATATATAGGTTCAAAAAGCAAAATGCAACACACGTTTTACTTGAAAAATAAACTGATGGTTTTGCACTTTTCCACATGCCTAGTTCCACAAGTTCTTTAAACCTTAATCTTGTACTTTTTAGCCTATCTCTAGATTCACACAGTTAAAAATCACTGCAGCACTTCACCATCAGCTAATTTTACACCTTGTAAGCTTTTTACAAGCCTTCAGCGATGAAATTAGAGTTTAAAAATAAAAATATGACAGTACAAAGTAAGATACAGTTTTCACAAACGTGTGAGGTATATAGACCTGATCTTAAAATGATACAGTAAGGATAGACTGCCTTACAGGAAATATACAATTCCTATTTCTAAAAGCTATTAATTAAACAAAAAAACTGTTTTAAAGAAATGTATTGATCTGTACATGCTATATAGTATCTATTCTGCCATTTGTACTTAAAGCAAACTAAATTGTCTTTAAGATACGCAGTTCATGCACCTGCTCACTATATATTCACTTTAATACTAAGAATGCTGCACTCAAAAACACTTAGACCAAACACAATGCAGAATCCTTCTCCTTATGCAAAAGCCTAGCTTTTGCAAAAAGCAAACATACTGCCATTGGGTTCTCACTTGTTTTATGAGAATCTGTATTTATTTTACAAAAAGTAAAAACCTGTAATTGCTAGTCTTTAACAAAGATGCCTGTAGAAATTCTGAGAAACCGTCTGTTAACATTCTTCCCATCTCCATTTCCTAAAATGTTAGGGTTCTGGTTTTGTAACTCTGAAAAGCGTCAGATTCCTATTCAAACTTTATTTGAACTTAATGAATGTTTCTCAAGTGTTTGCAGACACCAAGAAGATGCAGGTTAATGTTATAAAGAGGAAAGAAAGTAAAAAAACATATGCTCCAGAAACAAATATAAACCTAACTTATTAAGATATAAATAAAAAAATAAAGGGAAAATGCATCAATGTTCACATTTACCTAGGCTATCAGTGAGTACATGTGTTCCAATTGAAACTAAATACAACAAAAAATTGTAAAATCACTCTCAACTTGGGCTTTCAGACTGTGCATTTATATGAAATGTTAACATGAAAAATGTCTTTGGAATCAGTTTAGTCTCTTCGTCTTCATGCATCACATAGGTGACAATTATGTAAAAACTGCAAACAACTGCAAATAATGTCAAACTAAACTGAAAGGTACCCTGCAAATACACAGCTCCATCCATTTTCGTACTGTCAATATTCGAGGAAAAGAATGAAATTTTGGTCTTACAGGTAGGATAACTGTTCAGAAGTTACACATAAAATCAAGGTGTTAAAAGCTGTCATTCCTTTCTTTATTACTAGTGCACAAGCTTAATAGTTGTGATTTTAACATTGCTTAGTGCAAATGCCTACATCTACATATTCCTCCTCCTTTGTTCTATTATAGCTTAACCTGAACGAAAACCCGTACATTGCAGTTAAAAAGGCATGAGATGCACATTCATCTAGTGGATAAACACTGATTTAGCTAGTAAACACTGACCCAACTGTAGCTATTAAGTAAAGAATATAAAAAATGGTAGTCCCCACAATACCAGTTACATTTTACTCCCCACAATCCCACCTCCTTTTTTTTTTCCCTTCTTTTTTTTTTTTTAATAGGGAAGTCTATTATTAATAAACAAGGTCACAACCTTAAAACCAGAAAAAGTAATATTACAATGAAGTTGCATAGTAAATGTATTTTCAGTTCATACTACTCCCAGGACTTCACTTTAAATCTATTTTGTCTATAAGGAACACTTGGAACCCTTTTGCCTTTCAGAAAAATAACTGATGCTGTTTTACACAATCATTCAGTACACCAGTCTCTTAGAAGCAGAATTTTCAAGTCTCAGTATTATTCTAAACATTAGAATGGTTCAATGGTGAAGCATGAAAGGCACTCAGAAGTGAAACCACAAGAAACATTAGAGAACACTTCAACTTAGAAGCATTTACTCCTCTTGAATATCCTTCTGTAAAAGCTGTATAAAGCCTTTGTTTTTTCACCTCTATTTCAAACTACTGCAGATTACCTGAAGTAGTCACCACAGATTTTCCACTTTGTTGTAATTTGTCACTCTATCTCTGCCTGATGGGACATTACAAATAGATCAAAATTTGCTTCACTGATTGCACAAAACCTACTCTAGCTTCCCTTTAGGTCCACTTTGTATCTAAGCTAAAATAATAAATAATTTTCCCAAAGAGTTTCTGACCTCTCAAGATGTGATCTTTTCTATCCATCTGTACCGTTAGTATCACTGCAGCTCTTGTTCTGCTTCCAAATTCAAGTATTTTTTGCAGATTTGTCATAATTTTTCCCCAACCTATCCGTTAACAATGAAACCACAGAATGCACTCTAAACTTGCTCCCAACTATGCTGCTGTTCTTCACATCCTTCCACTAGTACGCGTAAAGCAAACTTCTGGTCACTGATCTCATCATCCTTCAAACTACTTCAATCCATCCATCTCTCACTTAAGATTAAAAAACAATATATCTCAAATCGACACTGATGTCAATCTCCACCACAACATAAAAACTGTCATGCACTCACTTCCTTTAATGCACAAAGCCTGTTTTTAAAAAAGTTTTGGAAAAATACACCCAACCAACTCTTTTCTTGCTTAAATGGCCACCCACTATAGCATGTCCTGAGATTGAAAACAGTTTCCTGGCTATTAGGTAGCAGTGAAGTTCTTCTTAATCCTGGTACTGCTAGAATTTAAAATAATTCATTCTTGGTAAAGAACACACACACATACATTTTTAACTCCTGTTCATGGTTCATTCCCCCTCTTGTATATATATGTACACATATTTATGCACACTAGGTAGATACATATGTTAGCTCAGAAAGAACTATGGAAAATTTAATCATAAGATTGGGGCAAGGGTGTTATTAATTAAACATGACCATAATGTATTTCCTCTGAAGAAAATAAAAAATAAAAGACAAAAACCCCAATTCTGCTGTTCTCATAGCTAACAAACCATCTTTGAAGATTCTGCAGATGTCTGAAAGCAAAGTTGCCAAAAACTCCTGATACTACACTGACAAGAACACATCTACACATTTTGTTCTGACCTGTTCTCCACAGTGGTTATGAAGAATGAAGAATTTCCTAGAAATTTTTAGAAACATGCTTTGTTTTTGTTTGCAAGACTGAAGGTTTAGTTTTCTTCCAGAGATTCTTTACCTGTAAGTCTAGCATCATTTTCAGAAATTGAAGGCAACTGAAGTTCTTACAGGAGACACCTTTTAACAGTGTAAAGTTGTAAATACTACAAAGAAACCTGAAAGCAATTTATATGGTTTTCTGCATTGTAAGTAATAAAAAAAAAACAGGAAAATGGCAATGAAGTGAACACTTTAAATCTTTGAGAAAATAGGCTATGATAAAACGAAGAGAAAATTAAATCCTTGGTGCATTTTAACAAACAATGGAATTCATGCAGAAGTATGAAAAACAATTCAGTAGGGAATTCAATTTATATGGACATCATCTGTCCTGTTTTCTATATAGTTTGTCTTTTCCAATAGCAACATTAAACGAGGCTGGTTCTGCTTAAAATCAAAGATGATAAACAAGCTAATGAGAGCAGAGCTAATTAGTATTTATAGTGTCAATACAGTAAGTAAAAAATAAAATGCTTCTAATAAAATTATATTCTTAGTGATGATAGTCTATTGATAAACTATTTCTGAATAGTTGTTGAACTTTTTAATTACTGTTAGCCTTATAAGTGCCTTTTTTGTAATCTAACGTTTTCAGTTTTGTACATATATTAAGCATAACACTTGCAGCGGTCAAAGCTCCGATTAAAACACTGCAGAAGTCACTCTGAAAACTTCTCCTTACTACATTATTTTTACATTCTTCTGTCAAAGGTATCCTAAACTTATTTTTGCTACTCCTTTCAGCTTTGGTCTTATTTTTCTTCTTCCTCACAGTCTGTCGCTTCTTTCCTCCCTGCTTTCCCATCTGTGAAACTTCCCCTTGATGGTCAATGCAATGCCTTCAAAGTTATGCTGCATTGTCTCTTCCCTAACATCTTTCTATTCTCAGGCCCTTGATCTCACTTCTCCTTACAAATTTCTTATTCTCTATTGCTTTCATTTCTTCATTGATTTTCTTGTTCTCCTCAGGTCTCTTACTCTGTATTCTCAAGAGTATAGAATGAAGGCTAGAAAAAGCCACTTCCATTGCAAGAAAAACAGTACGGATCACAGAGTAGCTACGTCCCAGCTTTGCAAAGCTTTACCAAAGACGTGATTCCCTGGAAGAAGGAAAACAAATTCTGCTACATGCGGATGTTTCTCTTCTAAAAGCTACTTACATCTGCCTCCAAAACACTTCTTTCCACACCTCTCTTGCCACCACCACTACTGCAGTAGCCATTAAAACACATACACAACATATTCCTCAGCATTACAGTTCTTCTCCAGCACCAAAAGGTCTGAGGAGCATATAGGAACACTGCAGGTAGATGCATTTTGAAGGGTCCTTCCAGAAAATAATATCCTTTGACTAAGGATCCCTGGAAGAAGCATCTTTCGGTTTGGCCTTAGATGAAATGGCCCAGGTTTATCTCATCTATATCTGCCTCCTTTATGGAGCCTTAAAATACAGTTAAATCATTTTACAATGTGTCTTATCTACATCTGCTGCAAGGGAGAACCACTTAAATACTCTTATTACCAAAATTCAGCAATATTTTTTTCTTTAAAGAAGATGCAAACACTTTTCTGCAGAGCAGTACCTTACAATCTGAGGACACTTGGTGCACAATATTCCCGACTACTTCTCAACTGCCTCTAACAACCCTTGTAAAATGTGCACCTTCATATTTTCTCTAGAAGAGTATACAGCATAGCCATAAATGATAGATTGATCTGACTGCTATCCAAATCTGATACAGAAATAAAAAGCATACTAAATACTATTTTTCATGGAATCAGGATTTACTGATCACAAGAACAGCATTTTTAGAACTAGCTTGTTCAGATTGAAAAAAAAAAATCATTGCATTTATGTGAATTTACTAAAAAAATACTAACCAGATACAACAACTAATCCTTGTAACAGGAACTAAATTTGGAGGCCACTTAGGCTATCCTTATTGTAAGCAAACTTAAACTGTGCATTTCAAAATCACTTTTCCGCCTGTCCAACAAATTTAAGAATACTTAAATGCTGATTTCTCCCCTGCACCAAGACATGTTATGAATTTACTGGATGGCAGTATTTACCGTAAGTAGGATTCCAGGACTCTATCCAGTCGTTTATAGAAAGGTCGCGATGTAAAGTATCCACTCCAGTAATGATGATCTCTGTCTGCATAGGTGAAGAAGTCTCCACTTAAAACAGGGAAAAATGAATTGCTACTCTTTTCACCCAAACTGCTTTCTTTGCGCAGAGCTTCAAAGTAGTCTGATAAAGTTCCAAACTGGGCCTGAATGAAAATTAAAATTAAAATGTAACATAGTTCCATTTTCTTTAATTAGACATATGAAGAGAATTAATATGCTTGGTTTCATACACATTTCAAAAATATGCCAGTCTTCCAGCAAAATCATAGCAGAAAACCTATGCTAAAGAGCTTTAAAGTTTCACTGCACACTTTTCACACAAGCCGAATACTTTTCCAAAACCATTTCAACTTCATTTCAATTCAGAATAAGGAAGACATGGACCTGTTGGAGTAGGTCCACAGGTGGGCCACAAAAATGACCAAAGGGCTGGAGCACCCCTGCTATGCAGAAAGGCTGAGAGAGAGGGGTTGTTCAGCCTGGAGCAGAGAAAGCTCTGGGGAGATCTTATTGCAGCCTTCTAATACTTGCAAGAGGCTTTAAAAGAAAGATGAGGATAGACTTTTTAGCAGGGCCTGTAGCAATATGACAAGGGGTGATGGTTTTAAACTAAAAGATGGTAAATTTAGACCAGGTATAAGGAAGAAATGTTTTTTTTATGATGAGAGTGGCAAAACACTGACAGGTTGTCCAGAGAGGTGGTAGATGCCTCTTTCTTTCAAGGTCATGTTGGACAGGGCTCTGAGCAACTTGATCTAGTTGAAAATGTCCCTGATCATCGCAGGGAGGTTGAACTAGATGGCCTTTAAAGGTCCCTTCCAACCCAAACCATTCTATGACTCATGAAATATGAAATAGTTTTTATTTCTAAAGTATAAATTGCTATCTAAAAATACAAGCTAAATCTCAACAAATAAGCAAAGCATTCTTTCATGTTTTATGACTAAGTCTCTAATAAATGAGCTAAGTAGTATCTCAGTATTATATAAGCAGATGTCTGAACTAAGTAAGATACTTAATGTAATGCAACAAAAGCATAATTGTCTTAATCCCATGTTTTCAAATTAAATTTGTTGCGCTCTAGAACCTAACATATGCTTAACACAAGATGACTGTTGATTAAAAAGTAAGTATTTACTTTCAAAAGCTCTTTCTTAAAGCTACATACAAATAAACTATGCTTAGAGGTGTAACTCAGGGGAGTACAAAAAAATGCATATCCTTCTGGTCATTTTTTAAAAGTACAGACAAAACAGAATAACAGCCTCTGTTATTTAACAACATCGAGAGATGTTGTTAAAGGCATACATGGGCAAACTGGATTTTGAATGAGTGGAAAAACAATTAATCGAAATGGGAACAGTACAGAGGATCACACTACCACAAGTATCCTCATAAGAAATATTAATGATAATTCTTCAAATTTAAATTGTCACTTTGGGGAGAGTGTGGGTGGGTGGGTATTTTTAGCAACAAGCATACAAAGTAGCACACCACAATTTACACCACCACAAAACAAGCTTTTTATACAAATCTTTTAAAAGTGACTTGGACTATAAGGACTATCACTGTGAGAACAAGCATATGCTATTTCAACACTTTAAAAAACCAAAACAAAACAAAGAGTATTCACTCTTCAAAATCATTCAGAAGATGGCAGTATCTTTAGGTGTTTACAGTAGGGTAACTTACCACTTTGAATGGCAGTAAAGCAGGCAAAGAAACACTGCCACAGAAATGCCAATATTAGCGATCCTTGACTTATCAGGCACTTCTAGGACACCTGGCCTTTCCCCTTACTATCACTAACACCCACAAACCAGAACTGAGAAGATAAAAAAGTATCAATAGACTAAAAGAAATCAGGGATAGGTGACCTGCCTTCAATATGCTAGATGACATCAAGAGAAAGAAAACCCCACCAAAAGAACCAGCAAAGTCAAAGAAAACTTAGTCTAATGTCAGGTAAGTGGAAACAGTGAAACAACCAGGTAGATTCTTCTATTGGTATATAAAAAGTCTCAGCTTAATTTGTGCGTAATAGATGTAAAAGACATCTCCAAATGGGAGATTAAACTCCCTGAGAGCAAAATAGGGATTTTTTACAGTAATCTACCATATACTTTTAGGACCATAGAATAGTTGCTGGCATGACAATCTCATTGTTAACAGACATATACACTAGATAAACATCTCAGATTTGTCTGAAAGGGTAAATCTCTCCAAACATCAGAAAGGAAGAGTAGGCAGTCCCTTGTGTAACTAGTAATATCCTATGCATTCTTAGCACTTGGAAGAAGAAATGTGAACTCTTCCTTTATATAATCTATGTTCTCAGGAAGCTGAGCATGGAATTACAGTCCACTGGGGGAAATGCAGCAGAATGTGAAAGTTCTCCACCTAAACTTGTATTTTCAAGGATAAATTACATCAGTTTTAACAAAAAAACCAACACAAAAAACCCTCCCACAACTAACAAAACCACAAGCAACAAACAAGCAAAAAAAACCCCACCACCCCAAAAACACACACCAAAAAGAGACAGAAAAAAAACAACTCAATAAATAAAACTTAAAGGAGACACACTCCAGTGCCAACAGTGCTCCAGCTGAGCCAAGTGCCCTAGGTATGAAGTGTCTGAATCGGAGGACTGAATATCATTTTGTCTGGGTATTAATTACCAGAAAAAGGATTGGATACTTTTATGAGGGCCCAAAGGACTGGTGTTATTCCCAAGACATTAATCCAAGTGGGCAAGCCAGACCTAAGGAAATAGACTTCTAGGTGCTGGACAATGGGCTAAGCAGAACCTTTCAGATAAGGATCTTTCAGATGCCTCAGGACTGAAGTGGCCCTTGAAGAATGACCTCAGGGCTAGAGCCTTGAGTTTTCACTCAAGAAATCATCCACCCCAGGTTAGCAGGAATGGAGACTACAGCAAGTATGGTGCTATTCATACCCAAAAAGTAACTCCCTGCACACTACATCCATTTTTGAGTGGAGTAAAGCTGGTGTTAGCAGCAAGCTTTTAAAACACGATTTAGAAGAATACTCTCCAGGTCCACCTCACTCCACTAAGACACAGCAGGCATTCACGTACATCCTGTCGCTCATATCTCATAGGAAACATGCAAAATCCAGCTCTCAGACAAGCTGTGATCCCAAGAGGTTATCTTTCATATGCAGAATACAACTCCATTATACAGAATACAAGTCCAGCAGTCTGCAGGAAGAACTAATACACTACAGGCACTATTCAAATCTGCAGTTAGAGAAACAGTGGTGGTCTCAGAAAATGTGAGGAAAAAAGATGCACATTCAAACAATACATGAAAGAGATCAGGCCAGGTTTCAAAAGCTTAAATATGAAAGCAGCAATAGAGCTCCCTCGTGATACTTGAGAAAAACCAAGGTTCTGGTCCCCCTATTTTGTATTCCCATGCTGAAAGGTGATGAAAAGGTGCCTAAGCGCAGAGAACATCTAATAGTGAGAGAAGTCTCTGAAGTACTCAGATTATACATTAGAATGTATGAATGTGTATACTAACACTCAAACATAATTAATGATTTAAAGTGATATCTCATCTGATAATTCTGTTAATATATTCACCCCTTTTGTAGCCAGGTCAGTCTCTTAGATTTTATTGCATTCAACAACATGTGACAGCCATAGTGTCTCTTAGGATTTTTTCCTTGTTTTTGGACATAAAACCAAGAAGACAAACAAAGCAACAAAAGTTGCTTGAACTTCTAACAACAAAACCCAATAATTTTAAGTAACAAAGCCTTCAAGCCTTAAATAACAGTGCCTGAAGCCTGTGAAAACAAGAGTACTAAGAAAATAATCAAACCTAATAGTTGTTATCTAAAATAATCTGGATTGCATACCATTTTAGTTTTCAAGCAGACAGTATTAATAGCAAGATTTCATTCTGGAGAGAGAGGAGGTGGTAAAGGTAAAAAAAATATCTGCCAAGACAAACTAATCTGCTATTAAATAATCTATAAAGCTCCAGTTAACAAAACAAACAAAAAAAAAGAATAAATCACTTTTTTTTTCCCATGAAGAATCTCAAAATACTGAGAAATAGGGTTTTCTCCACAAACCAGAAAAAGAGTATTTACCTTAACATGCCACTCAGGTTGAGAATTCATATAATCAAACAGCTTTTGATAATTCTGGTACTGCTGATCCCATTCTGAGCTCTCAGCATAGCGAAAATCATCCCCTAGTGGAGCCAACAGAACTTTAGTACGAAAGAGCTTTGACTTCTTTCTGTATTGATCTAAAATAATCCAAGCCCTTGGAGGGGAGGGGGGGGGGGCAGGGAGGGGAAGCAATTCAGAAAACAGAAGAATAAAGGTCAGCATTTGACAAAACAATTCTTAGACATCAAGTTATGCATTAGGGTGACTCTAAACAAGATATACAAAACTCTGCTATCTCATTTTGTAACAAAAAGTTGGATGCAATTCCCCCCACTGGGACACCACATTCAATCTACTGTTGTTGCAAACACTATGCTAATTAAATCCTTCAATACGCTTATCAAGCTCCATCACAAATAGTAAGGCAGTCTGCATCAATTTGTTTCTGTGCCAAAACTAACCTTCAGTTAAAATCATGTTTACCTGCTTTATATTTAGAAAGCAATCCTAATCCTCTCCAGCCCTTATTTACACTAATAAGCAAGTTCTTCTCATCCCCTCTGGTAATTCCCTTGGATACTTTGCTTCATATCTTCATGTCCTTGACAGAAAAACTGCCCAAAAATTAATCTTTGAGGAACTCCAGTCTTGCAAATTTTTAATAAATGGTCTACCAAAATCTACTTTCAACTCATACTCTTTAAGATTTGTTATATAAGCATTTATTTGAGAATTGAATCTAGTCCAATATATTTGAAACCAGTATTTCTTTTACCAGCAAGTGAGGGTTTATTTGTTTATTAGATCATAAGAGTATTGAGCAAACACAAGGTCTGACTGTATTCTGGAGGGGGATAAGGGCACAACATCTTTAGTTAAGGATTCCAGTGGCTTCCCCTCCTCTCTTAGTCTACAGTTTGATTTATAGTTGAGATTACCAAGTATTTATGCTTGAGTCAACATTTCCCAAGACTTTCAACAGGTTGCCAATTCAAAC
>JAVJGJ010000054.1:61395535-61412292 GCA_035590215.1 Microhierax caerulescens | reverse complement strand
GATTATGTTTCAGGGACTTATGATACATCATCTAAAATGCATTTAATGAAGCATCTTTAATCACATAACCAAGTCCTGTAAATGCTCTCTCATATCTATGTAACTGACTTTTAAAATTCAAAACATATAATTGGTTAAATTAGTCAATTACCATTTTAGTGATAATCCTGAAAACAGTTGCCTCAAACCCAAACCTGCAGAGAAATGCTCTAAAATTATTGGTTTCTTGATCACAGTATTAGAAGGAGCACTGAATCATGGATTCTAGGAAGCAGGGGTGGAAATATAAAAGCATTCACATTAGGAAAATAAAAAGGCACTTTTAGAATTATTTACAAAAAGTGAAACTGGCACTTTAGCACTGTTCTATGCATGTAATATTTTTCCTTCCATAACCACTGAAAGCTTTTTAGCTTTTTTTTTTTTTCTTTACCACAATTGCCATAGTCTCTACCACAATTACAACAAAAGCTGGCTAACCTCACTTTTAAAGTAATCACTGAGAATAGGATCTCTGAAGGCTTTTAAGAAAGAATGACAAATAGTAAAATCAATTAGATATCCACTGAACTTTTGTGGTTTGTTTTTTGGTTTGGTTTTTTTTTCCCTTTTGGATAATTCTGCTACAACAGATAAAACCAGAATCCAGAAATGTAAAATCTCTTACTAATATCCATTTTCTGTCACCCCTCTGTGTACAGTTTTAAGCTTAGCACTCTCCACTGACTGTATAATGGTATTACAATGCCTCAGCTTCCTTCTGCCCTGTATACCTTCCATGAGTTCATGTTACCAGAGATATTACGGTTTCCTTCTTGATTCACCTGCACTCCAGTGCCTTCCACGCTGACAACCCAGCTAGACTGGAAGTCCTTGAGGGAGCATATAAAGAAAGAACGGTGACTTTGTACTGTTGCTCCATGGGCCGTTCAGCTGCACAGCTCTTGTATTTGGTTTACACGCTGTTGAAGACCATGCATTAGGGTCTTTCTACTTTACAGTTGCATTTCATTATTTGCAAAAAATCCTCAAATCAAATCAGAACAAAACAAAAAATACCATTTCAAATTATTATGATGTTTGATAAATGAGAACACACATCTTCCCCCCCCACATTTCTGTGTTTCACATGCCTTTTTTAAACATATGTAATGATGAAAAATTTTGATTACTCAGTGATAACTAATCTTCTGGCACTGAGCTCCACCTGCTGACAAGTCTTTCAAGTGTTGCACAGCCGGCATACCAAGTCTGTTTTATCAGTGGTTCCAGTATAATGCTGTAGTATGCAAAATAAGACTGTACGAAATATTTCAGTAGTGAGAAAACTATATAATTTTAAATACATATTCTTAAAAATAATGGGTTTGCACCTCTGTAGTATTTGGTTTTACCATGTAAGGAAACAGGAGAAAACACGTTAAAGTGGCATAGATATTTCACTGTATTATTGCTAAACAAAACGAATTACTATTTTATACTAACTATATCTATTGCCAGGCTTAAGCATGCTGCAAAAACTCTGTAACAATTTTCAAGTCAATACTGATACTGTAAACTTAAAGTCTTAGTATGAAATGAAAACCACCATTGTACTTAATTACCTGAGTAAATGTTTAACTGGTGCTGCAATATTCCAAATATCCCCAATGATTTTATTTCTAATCAGATCATTAGACATATAAAAGCTTTGTTGTTGTTGTGGTTGTTGTTTCAATTATGTTGAACTATTGTCATGCTCCGTGAATCACATTAATAGCAAGAATATTGTATGTGTCTTGGGACAAATGGCAGGCCATACATCCATTGACTGAACGTCTAAGCAGAGAAGAATTAGTTAAGCTTCCAGTTACTGGCTAATTTTCATAGTGACATAATATATAATAATTTGGATACTAAAACATTTCAGAAAGAAAAAAGCTGTTTACAAGGAACAACCAGTTGTTTGTTTCCTTGTGCCTCCTAACTTTAATGTAAGTACAGAAGTGAACTATGATTCTCTGAATTACATTGTAGATAGTATCATAACTGTATAACACTAAAGGGCTCAAAGACATTATTTTAAACTTGTAGCACCATTAGCATCAAAATTATCTCTGCCTTGCATGGGTATTTCAGTAGAAAGTTATAAATGCTAGTAACAAAAAATATGCTTTATTTTTTCACATATGATGCTAAAATTGTTAAAAGCAAGGTTCAGAAATAACCAAAAATGGAATTATTTTAACTGCTTGCTATGACATCATGATTGAATAAAACAGAACCACGCAGCAATTTCCTTTTTTCTTAAAATGTGTACACCAACACTCAGCTAACATTCTACAAACAATAAACTATATTGGCTGAACCAAACAATACTGAAAACACTCCTACAGTTAACAGAGGCAAAAATGAACAAAGAAACAAAGGAAGTTATAACACACATACAACATAACCCTGTCTATAAAAACACATCAAACAGCATTCCAGGATTCAATTCTTTTTTAGTATTCTATTGTGCTGTTACGTAATGTAAGAGATGGAAAACAAAAGAATTTGCAAACGATTCCACTATGAAATTGGCTATATTTATATGATAACATATAAATACTTAGAGAGACATGAAACTTTACAAAGTTGTTTTTATATCATATTTTAAATTAAAAAAAAAAATCGTGACTGAACACATGAAAATTTACTTCATATGCATGAACACAAGTCAGTTACGATTTTGCCATTCTTAGGAAAAGAATTTGTAAAACAAGTGTTTACTATGAATTTCTGAAGAAGGATGAATAACCACAATCAGATATAGTGTCAGACAATATTTAGATGAATTTTTTTTAGATAAAGAGGAGAAACCTAAACAGATTTATAGCTGAGGAAACAATGATCCTCTTGAACAACACCAGGATGAGCAATCATCAGCAAGAACATTTCATTTCTGATCATTTAGCAGCTGTATAATTTTAAGGAGTTTTATTAAAAAAAAAATTCCTATTATAAAAATCAACAGGATGCTTGTTTATACAAACAGCCCATCAGTGTATTATTTTTTCATCCTGAGATAAAGTCAAGACTGTCCTCTCAAAGAACAGCAATTTTGAAAAAGTTTTAATTTATACTGCATTGTATCTACTGCTTTTTAGTCAATTTTACTAGCACATAGTATCAACTTCGTAAGTTAAATATAACTTAAGTGGTATTTTCCTGTCTTATATAACTTACTCAAGTAAAATTACCCAGACCTTAAATCACACTCCATTATTTTTTATGCTGCATAGTACTTATAAGACAAAATTCTCTGATGCCAAAACAGCAAAATATTTCTTGCTCTCAACACATTTAATGTATGCAATATAGATGCACTATGCTAGAAATCTCAGTATGTACCTCCTCCAGAAAAAAAAAAAAGATAAACTATCATAGATATATTTTATTCCAAAAAAATTAAGAAGTCAGAATTCTTCACTGTGTACTCTACATATATACAAGTATTATTTATTTCCACTCACTGAAACAGAGATTTGGATGCCAGAAGACAGACTGTAGTAACCTTGAATGGAAGTAGAACACCATCCTCTTGATTAGACTCATCACCTCAACTAACACTTACAGACTATATTCACTAGCACTACTACAGGATACTACATTAAATAACAAAGATAGATTACCCCCAAAAGATTCCAAATTTTCACAATCATTACCCTGATCCTGCCTTTTTCCTCCACCTTTTTGTGCTTTATCAACTCCTCCTAGATCATGACAAGCACACAAGCTTTGTAAAATAAAAGTTTTGTGCCAGTGAAAATGGCAACCACCCGCTAGTGCCTTGTAAATATTAAATAGTTGTTGCAGGTGGGCTGGACCAGATGACCTTTAAAGGTCCCTTCCAACCCAAACTATTTTATGAGTCTGTGAATCTACAAGTAGTAGTGGAAGCAAGAGAATAATGACAATTAAGTATAACTGTAGAATGAGAATGGAAGCAAAAACAAACTTGGTTGCACTGAAAACAAAAACATTCCTCTCAGAAACAACCATTTCATTATCATTTTACTGAGCTACTGCTCTGCAGTTCAAAAGAAATGACAAGCTAAACCTCTAAAAAAAAAAAGTCACAAGCATCTTGTATATGTCAAACTTAATTCTTAAAAGCAAACACTACTGCTTGTCCCTTTAGTAAACCAGTACTGCTTATTTGCTTTTTCATGTGGTCTACTATCTCTACACATAGCTGCACTGAGAAAAGGAAGTCACACAAAATATTAGCAAATTAAAGTACACGGGGTCTCATCATAGCACAAAAAGTTCCTTGTGATTATTAAGAGCACATAAAAATTTAAAAATAAGTTGCAAAGAAATGTGCTTTTGTTTCTGTTTAAGGAAAAGTGTAAATACAGTACATAAAATTGATTTCTCAATTACACGTGCAGTGATTCCAACAGCTTTTACTGTTAAGTTTCCTGTCTACAAGTGTCAATGTATTTCTTCAACACAGCCAATGAAATTACTAATTTTTACTACTCAGTCATGTTTACTAAATCTATTTAAGGGTTTACACTTTTTGATGATAGAACAGTTTAATGAGAATCTAAGCATCGAGTGTACAAAAGACCAAACCAAGTCCACAGACATACAGAGGGTGTTACAAGTTACAGCAACTTCAAAAAAATCACATAACCGAACTGTTTTTTCTAAACAAGTCTCCACAAATGCAAAGTGAAGTTTATTCACTTCAGTCATCCCCATGACTATCCCTGAGGCTGATGGCAGGACTAAAGTACAACAGCAAAGCTGCACAATTCAGTAAAACAGATGTAAAACTTACCATAGAAGTCACTGATCTAGCATCTTCTTCATAGTTCACTACAGGTGGTGGCTCCTTCCCATCATTCTCTTGGACCTTTTGTTCCAGTAGCTCTTTCTGGGCTGCAAATTTTGCCTCTGAGCATCTTAACTGTTGAACTGTTTGCTTAAGTTCTTCCAGTGCTTGCTTTTGGCTTAGCAAGAGTACAATACTGCAGAGAAAAACAGCAAACAATTTCAAAATATATATGATTTAAAATACATTCTTAGTTCCATAAAAACTATAAAAAAAAAGAAAAAACAAATCATGAAAATTCCTCAACAGAATTATTTGTTTGAAGGCATAAACACATGAAACAAATCTAGAAAATCTTCAAAGCTACTAGACAATGTAAGCAAACATCTACTTTGCCATTCTCTTTTCAATCTATCACAAATACGTTGTAATAAATATAGATGAAACTACTACTTTCATCCTGAATTTATAAACACTAGGGCTCCCCATCCTTTAGAGAAGCAACACATTTTTAGATAAATATTTCTAGTGATGAGAAATCCACTGCAATCCACATAGTTATTGTAATAATAATAATAATTTGCACTATTACACTCACTTTATATCCAGTATATATTATATATATAAATTCATCTGCCATCAAGTTAGAGATATCTGTTGTCTCTTCTGGACTGAAAGGTCCCTACTTTTACCTATTTCTGGACTGCAGCATACCATTCTTCTTATGAAGCTAAATAAACAACTCTATAAGGAGCTAAAAGCAATTTTTTCTTGTCTTCTGCATGTTTTTCTGACTATTCTTTGAATAATTCTCATTCCTCTGAATGCTCCAAGACAGACATAATTCAATTACTAAAGGACAAGCATACCACTTAGACCATCTACAGGCACCTAGATTATTATCCCCAAGACTACTATCCCCAAGAACTACCAAAACTAAATAGGAACAGAAGCCGTCTGAAAGACAGAACCATCCACAGTACAATAAAGACACCCTTAAAAGCATGCAACTGGGACCCAGTGACATGTGGTCTTAAAGAGATGTAGAGTTGCCACAGTCTGCAAGAACAGATGAAGGGGTAAAGGGACCCGGCCTATTAAGAATGAGGACAGTATAAAGAAAAATCACACTATTTTGTCACTCTGTATCTTCAGCATAATCCCTGGAAGACAGACCCTACTGCAAGCCCTACCCTTGAAGAAAAAAAGTCATTGAGATTGTTCCTTCACAAACAAATGCTGAGCCAAATGACTATGCAAACAGGTTACGAAGTGATAAGGAACCATCTGTCATAAAATCCTCATTGGCAGGAAAAGATAAAAAACGTATCCCTACAGGTAAGCATTGTAGTAAGTCACCAAAGAACAGAACTCCATACAATCAGCAGAATGATCATTGATCTAAAAAGGATAAGTATGATGTATGAAGACACAATTAGAGGACCTGAAACTGAGAACTGGCATGAGACTGCACACATTTAAAAGCATCACACAGAGAAATGAAAAATTATCCTGGCATTATCCTCAAGATAGTAATCTTTCATCTGGTCCTCATTATGAGAGAAAAAAAAGAGATCACCCTGTGAAAATGATGGCCCTCCACCATCAGCTGGGCTTTGGTGAATACACATTGGCTAGAATGACAAAATCCCAAACACTGAATGGTTTCAATTTACCATGATCTGGAGATAACAAGATAGACCCTGCAAGTTAAAAAGCATGAGCTATACTCTTTCCTGAACTGTGGCAAGATAGATTATTTTCTCATTTATTTGCCTACATCCAACACAGAATACTCCCCATTCCATCTACACATGAGGAATTAGAACCTATACAATTATTTGCCTATGGTTTGCATGACTGCAAACTTTATAGTCCTTGTGGCTAGCAAGAGCTACTAGCACGCTCACAGAGTGAGATCTTGTGTAATTAATCCTGGCAAGACCAGAACCAGCCAAAGGTTGGGAAATGGCAAAAAAGTGAAGTGAACCAAAATCCTGAATATTCAATATGTTATCATGCTGAGAGGGCAGATGGTATACTTGACATACACATAAATAAATAAAACATAATAAAAGCACTCTGTGTTGCAGGTGATGCTGTCATTTGAAGGTGGAAATGGATACTGGTGCCAGGATAATAGTGTAAAGACAGCTAGATATTGATGAGGAACACAAAATCAGGGGCCTGCAGATAACACTGCTGCATATGCCCTAACGAAAAGTGCAGTACCTGCTAAGATCCATTTGCAGTATGCAGTGTTGCCAGAACTAGACACTGAGAAGTGCTTTTGAGCCCCAACTCGGACTGCCACTGCCAAGTCAGTGAACAGATCAGAACTTGTGGTTCTGAAGCTGTGTCAGAAGGGATCAGCAAGACAGCTGAAGTCCATACTGGTTCAAGTGAAGAGACAGAAAACATGATTTTGAAGACTTTTACCATCATTCTTCCCAGATAACGCAGACGGAGATATCTGCAGCACTGAAGGGCAAAGCTCAGCACCTTGGGTGAAGCTCAACAATAACACAGGGTCTACAGCTCTTGCATTTGGAGTGGATGTTCCCACTTTCCTGACGACAGGCCGGCATTGCACCAACAGAATGACCTCTGGCTCAAGAGGCAAGCTTTCATTTATTGGTCAATTACTTTTATATTTCACCTTGCCTTACAGCACCGAGGCCAGTGCCATATGCTATGACAGCAATCAAGAACATGCAACAGTTGGATAGGATCTTCTAGGGACCGTAAGTATGTGCAAAAATATCCTGATCACTCTGCACTGCAGTGAAAATGTGAAAATGGGGTCTGCTAGAGGAAGGTACCACCAGTGACAAATCAGAACTGGGCTGATTTCAGGGAAACTCTTATCTTACAACTAGAAAACTAAGACAGATTTCATGCCTTCTAATTGACTTACACATCCTGGTGCAATCTGAACTGAAATCATCTCCTCAGCATCTCCTACAGGATCAGTCAAAGGAGTAGAAAGAAACACAGGGATGATCTGAACTATTTTCAGAGACAACTGGTAACAAAACAATCTGGAGACAGGAGGTAAACCCACTAGAAAAACAGCACAAGACTCTTCTAATTCACAGCTTATCCTTCAAATAACATTCAGCAAGGAAGGTAGGTCAAGGATCAAAAAAAATGGAAAATATATTGTGAGTACCTTCAACAACATAAGAACAGGAAAGCAACTAATCAAAACACTGATACCATATACACACAAAGTTTTGGATATGAATGAAATACTATCCAATGTATCAAATGAAAAGATGCCTTCAACACATCCTGTTGNNNNAGGACTTACATTCCAGTTCACTGGTATTGTAAACTAGTATTTACAACCAAGTTAGTAAGGTTATGACCGATTGCAACAAGATCACTACAGACAGAAGGTGTGTTTATCTGTTGTATTAACTTCAGTTTAGACTGGAATGTGAAAATTTTTGCTAATCAGAGCTAGGTGAAAACATGAAGAGCTTGCCCAAAAATGATTCTTTATAATAATGTTTTATTTATGGCACTGTAAAACACTCATTAATCCCTTGCTTTAGTTTGTAAAGCAAATGCAACAAAAAATGAACTCAACCTGACAAGTTTCAAACACATTATTGTCTAAGAAAGAATAAATCTTGCACATGAAAAGCAGAACGAGATTAGTGGAGGTTATTTCTTATTTAACTCTTAGGAACTGCGTTATAGACACTTTCCGCTCAAATTACTATATTTTGATATTTCATATCAACTTACTCAGACTTCTTTTCACAAGTCTTAGAGGACTCTTCTATCTTTTTCTCCAGTTCCAACACAAGTTCCTCTTTGCTCAAAAGGGTCTGTTGTGTCTGAATCAGTTCTTCTATTACTGATTTTAACCTGTAAGACATAGATTACAAAAACCTACATTGTGAATATATAAACTGTACATATTTGGGAACCTTGTGGGGTTTTTTTTCCTGAAGATGAAAAGGAGTATTACTCTATCTTACTCAGTGCTCGGTGATCTTTTTTTTACAGATATACCTTTATATTATGCTATTAACCCATACTACTACAGATCCCATACTAGCCTCTGTATACATACAAGGTTACAAAACGATCTGCTGCCTGCAGGCTCTCCTATCAAGAATATTTTTTCCAGAATGTTGGTGAGTTCTTTGAATTCACGCCTTTCTAATTACATTGCTAAATTATGAGACGCTTTATGAAAGATGAAAGACTTCCAGCTTCTACAGTACATAAATACACAGAATCAGTAGCTGGGCTATATTCACCTCTAGAAATAAAAATACAAATTGACACTTTATGTTGTAAGAGTGATCTGTACAACTAACTTTTTTAAAGCCATAAAATCTTTGGTAACAGTTAATTCAAAGGAAAGATAAAACTTTTACAAGGACACTCAATACTAACAGCGAAGGGGTTACTGCACATTAACACTTTCCAATTACACTGGCAAGCATTCCAACAACCAAAAAGACAACAAATGCACAATGCCATTTGTACTTTGAACAATGCAGATAAATGGCTCACATGATGATGATGATTTCCAAAATAGGTATTAAAATATGTATGCTGACTTCAAGCAATTGTTAAGCCAGGAGAGCAACCTTTAATGAATAAATAAATGAATGAATGAATAAATAAATAAATAAATGTGTACCGCATCTCCTTGGCATTCACTCACCCATCTTTAACTATCTTACTCTGCTTCCTCTGTATTTTCAAGCCCAATTTTTTACACAAGGTACTGAAGAGTGAAACAAAGGCAAAATACATACAGTACTTACCACTGCACAAAGTATTGCTCAAAACCGTTCTAGATTAGGGAGCGGCACTGAAGGTCAACTGAGAGTAATTTACATGGATGCTAGACATCCAGGAGAACATGTTTCATGTCCATATATACCAAACTAAATGATCTGATTCTAAACATTAAATTAGCTCTCTCCTCCCAATATAATATATACAATGTTGATTACATATGTTCTTTATTCAGACAGTCTTGGATCTTATCTTGGATGACTTAGATTACTATAAAAAAGCCATCTAGTGAACAATAAAAGTTTATTTCCCAAATGAACAAGCATCTGCATGTGTTTATCTTGAGATAAGGGAAATACTTAAAACATTTCTCTCAAAGTAATATTCCCACAGCTCCCTTTATAACAAACTTTTTTATTGTTTTTAGGCTAGCACAGTCTGTATGCTGAACTCAGAAATAACAATTTTCTTACACTGGGTCTTCAATTCACTATCAACTTTTTTCTTTCAATACCTTCCTAAAAAAATAACTACCAATTTTGTAACTACAGATACTGTTTTTTGATCAGCTTTCTAATAAAAATTTTAATCAACATTGTATTGGCTTAACAATAGTTTTACAGGAAGCAGATGTTACATCTCATGATCAAGGACCAATATTCAAGAAATTAAAACTAAATTAAAAAGATTGTTCATCACTGGAAGGTATGAGTGTATACACGCAGAAACAGCATATTAAAATATTTTACCATTTCAAAAATATCAGATTTAATATTGCAGCATCACATTGAAATAGAAAGTTGATGTAGCTCTCCCTCAAATTTCGGAGATACCTTAGGGTGTTTGTATTTACCCTCAAGAAAACAAAACAAAGCAACCATATACACACTAACTTGTCTGCTTGTATTCAACCACTATTGTTTGTTTTAAACAATTTTATTCAAACTGGCTAGAACTGACATCTCTGCATCTGTCTTGTATCATCTTGGTTGTGGTTTGTCAGAGAAAGTTTCTGGCGGCCTTCTATTTGCCTCTTAGATAAAATCAGTTTACAAAAGGGGTTTTATTCCTAATCAGTTAGTCACTATAATCCCTGTTACCTTTAACAACCACAGAATCCCAAACTGTCAGGTTTCAATAGCAAGAAAACACATATAAATGAGACAAAAACAAATCTAGAAAGCAGATACCCTCAGATGAGGATCAGCCACCTGGAAAGCTGCCTTTCATATTTCTTTAGTCATTAGCACCATTCTGCATCAAATATCAATAAAAATAAATGCTTGTGCTTACATAACTTGTATTTCAGAAGATTTTTTAAATTCATTTTGACATGAATTCATATGCCTATTGATCAACACCTACTTCATTCTTGGCTGCCTCCTCTCAAGTTTTTAATGCACCTTTGAAGCATAAACTTTTACTATGTTACACTTTCCAGACAATCTCAGTATTAGTCATAGTCATCAACATTTCTCAGGACACACCACACCTCTCTCACTACTTAGAAAGGTTAGCTAGTCAACAATGACTTTTAACTACTCCCCTCTGTCAAAACTTTATTCACAAATATAAACTTACTGAAAAATGTACAAGTGAGCCAACTTTCTCATCATGTTTCCTTAATATGTATTTTATGAAACCCTTTAAATAGTAATGTAGGTACAGCTGTCATTTGTCCCTCACATACTTGATAAACTAACTGATTCAACCACAAATTACTGATTCCAAATCAATATACACCTATCAATCTGTTAAAAGTCTGTGAAATAAATTCACTATCTACACTGTATTTATTTTCTTTGGTAAACAGTGAAGGTAGTCCTTCTCTAAAGAAACATAATGATGTAGTATTTTGAAGATCCAGTACTATGATCCATGATCTCAATACTAAAGATCAACAGTCCAATTCCTATTCTTTTGGCACATACAAACCAGGTTCTTAAAAAGTCACCATCTTGGATAAAGGATGTAATATACTTATCTTACTTGTGCATTTCTAGTTACGAACAGAAAACTGATGCAAGTAGCTGTGGGGTGGTTTTTGCTGTAGTGGTTTTAAAGCAAGACTACAATGCCATATCTTAAATTCAGTTAACAAGGTATATGAGCAAAGACAGTTATAAGAGAACTAAATAATTTTAAAAGGAAGGGCTCCCACCTGTGCTAAAAAGCAATTTTTAAAAAGGACAAAAAGGATAAGAACAAACATTTTTTATAGTGCCAGGAGCTAGTGGAACTTTGCAAAAGTCTGCACTACTTAATATGTTCATAAAAATCCAAATAAAATAACAGTTTAAAAAGTGACAAGCATGTTGACTGTACAATGTTATTTGAGGTAAGGGGAAGGGGTTGAACATTAAGAATACAAAACTATTATTCTGGATCTTATTATACTCAATAACTGGACTGTCATTTAGAAGATTAATTTCAATGTATACTGATATAGGTGAATACAAAAGGGGAAAAACAATCCAAAGCTCAATTTATGTAGGGAACGGCTCTAAGCTGACCATTACCACTCAGAAATGAGATCTCGGAATTACAGTAGATGATTCTGTGAAAATACTGGCTAGATACACACCACAGTCATCATAAAATCAAACAGAACAATTCTCTAGGATTTGTTACAAACAAAGCAGAACAAGAATACAGGAAAACCCCAGTATGCGTTTCTCTAAACCACATCTGGATTACCTGTGCAATTCTGGCCATTCATCTCAAAGCCAATACAGTAAACTTTAAAAAACTGTAAACATTCAAAGAAAGATGACAACCTTGATAAAGGATATGAGTAAGTTTTGTGAAAGGACAGACTAAAAGACTAAATTAAAGATGGCTTTAAAAATAAAGATCACACATGAGAAGTATGACATGGGTTTACAATATCATCTGCAGAAAGGAATAGATTGTTCCTATTCTCTTCCAAAACAAGAGCTTAAGACCCATAAAATTGAACTCAGATGTAGCAGGTTCACATAATGCAACATTAAACTATGGAATTCCTTAACTGAAAATTCTGTGGACACCAGATACCTGTACATAATGAAACTGACTGGACGTATTCATGAAAGAAAATTACTTCTAAGGCTATTATAAACAAATACTACTTCTGTGTCAAAACACTTCTGAGCTGAAAAGTAGGGGAAGCTGAGAGACCTTCTGAGGAAACAGCACAATCATCCTGTTCTTGTTCCCCTCCCTAAACTCTTCCCCGTTGTCTAATTTAATAGAGGAGAAAATTTGTTAGGTTAATCTTTGATCTGACCTAAAACAAGTAAAACTTTTTTGTTTGGAGTCCCAAATCCATACAGAAAGTGAACACCTTAAAGACAGCAACACTTAAAAGAGCTATTTGATACCTGTTCCAAAAAGAGTATGACACCATAAAGTTTCTCTCTCAAATTCACAAAAAAATTCAAAGTAGGTGAATGTAAGATTTGTAACACAACACATCAGAAATGTGTGTATGTAGGCAAATATGCAGACACAGTTTTAAAACACAAATACTCATTTCATCAGAATCATTTACTAGAAAAGCAGCATTTAATCTCTTTCACTTAGGCATGCTGATGTCTTATTTCTAAACAATGGGATACAGAAAAAAAGCCAAACAAGAAATTATTTCTCTTTCTGAAGAACAGATTGAAGAATCTTTGAAAAACCTTAACGCTATATTGAAAAGAGGGATTCAGTACATGTATTTTTCCTGTTACTGTGCTGAAGTACATCTAGATGTACAACACTTACATAATTTAAGCAGAAATAATCTCAATTTAGTAATGATGCAGAATATAATATAAACAGAAACACATATAAAGGGAAGGAAGAGGCTTTATTTATCATGGGATCCTTTCATAAGAAAGATGCAGCTGCTTCAGGACTAAAGAGGAGTCTGATAAAGGAGGCTGAAACTTCATATTAAGTAGGTTATTTCCATACCTATTAAGGAATACATTTACAAAAACTAATCAGATTGCACAAGATGACTAATGACTTTAAGAAGGAATTACTAAAATCCAGAGATTCTGCCATGTTGAGAAAATACAGGGATTAGAATAATCTGCAGAAGACACTGCAACGTGTTTACATTTAAAATACCTCACTGCTACTACAACTCACTATGATTTTGTTTTTCCAGAAAAACCTACAAGGAATAAGGATGATAGTTTGATTAAGCAGATCAAAATTTTTAAAAAACCCACAACACACCACTGATACCTTATTTGGATCAGTTAAGATTTCTAAAGGAAAAAAAAAAAACCTTCAAATAAGTAAAACACAGACTGAAATACAGTAGAGGCAACAAAAACATCACCAACCAGTAAAATTTTCCTTTTCAAATTGTTATGATCAATATAAAAAAGATCAAATGTACAATTAATAGTTGCAGTCTCACAAATGACTGCATTGGACCATCTTCTGTCAAAAGTTGAGGCTAATAACATAGTAAGAAGGAACATCTTAACCTCAGCAGGAGATCTGTCTCACAGAAACAAATTATTAAAGGTGAAGCTGGTAAAAGTAATGGAAATATTTAACTAGGCAATATATTAACAAAATACACAGAGTGGTAGTTTATCACTCTGAATAGCTAAAAGCTCCATGAAATGTAATACAACAACTCCATCTGTGTTAGCCAGTTAATATATTTTAAAGGTTATAATAATGAAGAATTTCCTTTGGAAAATGAAAGCAAACAGTTACAAAATGAGTGAAATAAATATATTCATTAAAATTTTCTGCATGGCAATTTAAATCACTGACTACATCACTGTACAGTGGTTTAATCAAAATATTTCAGTATTTTTCCTGGAGTGTTGAATATGGAAACACTTTTGGGAAGATGAATCAGTACGTTGCCAAGGAGGATTCATGATGGATTTGGGCCATTGAATAAATTAACTGGCAAGGAAAGGAACATATATTCAAAGTGCTGGTAAGTTTTTGGGGGGCAGGGAAGGAGTATTTTGTGCAAAGGAACAATAAAACTGGCATGGAAGAGTCTATAGCATGAAAATATTATTATTATAAAATGGACCTTAAAAATGCAGACACAGCTATGAGATGATCTGAGTGAACCTAGATACATATACATATGTATAACAGCATTTCCAAAGGATGAAAGATTTGTAAAGAAAGACTTACGTGAGTTGTAAACTTTCTGCTGTTAGATTATTCCACATGATCTCATTAGCTTGAAGGTTTTCATTTTCTTCTAATAAAGACGTATCAAACTCTATTTCTTGTTCAACAACTTCTGATGACCTAATTTAGTAAAAAAAATTTCAAATTAGTATTTTCAACATTAACATGAATCTTTGAGTAGACCACAAAGAAGAAAAACACATTGCGAATTATTTTAGTAACTATAATATAGTTAAACTTACATATGAAATAGAAGGAGCAACTAGATACATATTCATTTTCCTTTGAATAAAGAAACAAGTTTTAAAATCGTACCAGATACTAAAATAGCATAAAATTCTTTGAATCAAGATCACAGCATAAGCAAAGTTCTCAAGGGGTATTAATGTGAACGCATCTACTGTTAGGTGATCCTGTTATAAACCTGTCTGTGCCAATTACCAGTTCACACATAACACCAAAAAAGACAACGCAAGAATTATTAGGACTGTTTCTGCATATACTAATACAAAGCAGCAGTTCAATAAATGGCAAACACAGTTTACTTTTAAAGTAAAAAACTTCCTTGCATTATCTGCATACTCTGTAGACTCAGGCAGTGCTCAACCTGAAATAACTGCAAAGTACAGACAGGTACCTAGAGTTCACTTTAAACCAGAATTTGCACAATAAATAAAGCAGAGAAACTTAGCCCAGAATGCAAAATGCATCCAAATAAACAGTAAATCAGCTCACACTGAATCTGGACTATCATGTATAGTCTGCTGTTAGTATCACATTATGGCTCTTCACATCTAACAATCATAGCAGGAATTTTGTTCCTCTAAATGCAGCCAAAGAGATGGATGATTAAAGAAACAATCATGTTAAAAACCTGACTTTCAGCCAGTTTTCTGTATGTGCAAGTAGAACACTTTCCAAACTAGGATAAAGCTTTACAAGTAACAATGTAAAAGGGACCAAACAGAAACAGAATCAACTCTGATCATTTAAGCACTGATGCAGTTTAATGCAGGGTTTTCTCAAAAAGAAACATGAGCATGTGCACCAAGATGAAAATGTGTACCTGTGAGTATCTATGAAGTCATTATACTCAGAGTTAGGATCTATCTGTTCAACTGAGGTCTGGATCTCCTTATGGACATTCACAATCTCTTCTGTTACAAGACTGGTGATCTGGCTATACTCATCCAAGATTCCTTTTCTAGAGAGGAAAAAAAATTATAGTGTATAACATGGCACTGAAGGCATAGATGGCATTGAAGATACTTCAAACTTTCAGTTTGCTGTTTCTAAAAACTCTTGTGGCAACTGGCTAAGAAGGAAAAAATATAAGAATATACTACTTGAAGAAATAACAGATCAACTGCAGCCTTTTTCTTAGAGATTGGCTATGAGTCAGAAGTCTCTAAGACCATACTCCTTGTATTGATTTCAGTACCTCTATAAAGGGCAGCTGAACTCAAAACTATTAGAGATTACAAGGTAGAGGATTGTATACACCTCATTGATGACACTCTTTCTCACAAAGGACTTACCATGCATGTTATAACCTACACTAAGGCTTGTCATGTTCAGACTGGAAACTATGTTCTGGCATAAGGCAAAACGCATCACAAAACAATGTGCATTTCCTATAAAATCTGATTTTCTTTATTGTTTTAGCTATCTTTGTCATTCAAGACAAAAATAAGCATAAATCACAAGTTAGCATGTATTTACAACAAGAAACAAAATCAAGCAAGAAGTTCCTTTAAGTAAATGCAAGCCGCCCAACCTTATCTTTACCTGCTTCTGACAGTGGAAAAAACAAAGCTGATAAGAGAATTGTAAAAGAATAGGTGATATTTTGCCACCGCTCTCAATTACATCCAGTGACATATCCTCAGAACACCCTCCTATTCTCTTTAAGTTTTAGCTTTTCACAAATGAACCGTCATAATAATTTCCTATTTGATCTTTGACAAACTTGCTAGCATGCCAGGCTATGAAGACTGATGAATTTTGGCCAGCCAACAGGGACAAGCAGAGAAAAAGT
>JAVJGJ010000054.1:61192759-61204275 GCA_035590215.1 Microhierax caerulescens | reverse complement strand
CCAACAGCAGAACACACTCTCCACACCTGTTAGTGTGCACAACTTCAAGGAAATAGGGAAACCAAAACAACTTACTGAAAAGAAGGTAAGATGTACAGTTAAGATAATTAAATCTGTGTAGTCACTGGAAATATTTAAGGAAGAAGAGGAAACATACAGTAAGAAAGATCTAAAGAATGGCAAAAAGTTATCAAGCAAGGTTGAACATGTTGGTGAGAGAAATTGCAGGAGGCAAGCACACATCCATTAAGAGTTGAAGTTACAGTCAAGTGAAGGAAACAGCATCATAAAATCTGGCAGATTAAATTTAAGTATGCAGTAAAGCAGTAAAAAACAGTATGAAGAACAGTTAGCAAAAGAAGAAAGCTCTTGAACCTTTTCTCAGATGACTCGGGCTTGGCATCATGGTTGGGGAAGTTGCAGGGCCAGCCTCTACAAATGCTAAATGAATTTCTCACAATGCTTTTCACTGTGGAGGACTCCTAGGCCAGAGCCTCCCTTCACAGATTGCTCATCAGAGGTTGTGTTTGAAATTGAAATGCCTGCAGAAGGGTTGTGGAGTGTATGCACATATGTTCCTGTTTGTAGTGAAATGAGCATGAAGAAGTTGCTGGACCAGCTGGCATTCAGTGCAGAATGAACTTACATATAAAATACCTGAATTACTAATAGAGGTGTGTAACATCTTGCTTAGGGCTGCCTTATCCACTGAGGACTGCAGGGTGACAAGTGTGCCATTACGTATTTTTCTTGTTTGTTTTCATTGTTTTAATATTTTAATTAATGTTTGTTTCATTGTTTTAATCTGTCCGTGATCCAGGGAATTACGGGATAGTAAACTATGAAAATGCACTGGACACAGTAGCCAAAATGGTAATAGAAAATGGAATTTGTGAATACTTGACTAAGATACACTTAGGATGAGTGTTTAAAGAGATAATTATTTTGAGAGGATTAAAAATCATAGAAAAAAACATTTTGGTTGATGTAGTTCATTTGGATTTCTAAAGGGTTTTTTTTTATGGCCACCGCTGGAAAGCCTTTCAGGAAACTATTAGTAGGAAAAGAGGGAATACCTTTGAATGACTAATGAACACCTTAAAGCATAAGAAATAAAAGGGGAGGAGTAATGGATCATCAGCTAGGTTTAAAAAGTGAAATTACACAAATTACTGAGCTTTATGTAACTTTGAAAATGTTGTTTTATTAAGCAGTAATTACTTCACTTTTTGATGTCATCCATGTTAAGTGTAATATAGAAGCCTTAATAGTTGGAATTTATTTTACTGAAGTGACCAGAAAATGATGTGTGTGTTTTGTATGCACTTAGATTTGTTGATTCATTGTCATATTTCTCTAAAGAGGAATAGCATTGAATTACTGTTACACAAAGAAGAAAGTTGGTTTTGTGCCTTTGTTTATAATACTGATTATAGCTAATTGTACTTGGAAGAGTAATTTGGTTATTGGTGGTATTGCTCTTCAATATGCTGTTGTATATTTAAAGTTAGTTTTATTAAATGCTTTTTTATGTTTATTTCCTTTTATGTGGAGAGATCATGTTAAGGCAGACTGGAAAATCAGTCAATTTTTTTTTACTTAATTTTATTCAATAAAATTACTTAGTGTATTTCTATGTAGTTGTTACATAATGTTTATGTTTGGAAACATAAACAGAAAGTTTAACTAGGGACTTTATGTAGAAACTGACCTAAAAATATTTTTTAAAATCTTTAATACCTTCAATTTCTGTGTGTCAGATTTCTAACCTTAATTTTTCTGGTGTGTCTCTTCCATTTTGCCTTTGCATTTTAAAGAAGATGTGGCAAAGTTAACATACAGTAATGTACATGAAGATTTATTTAAATTGTAGCAAGGAGTTGAGCAACAGATCGGTTATTATGAAATAAATAAATAGTATGGTGTTTTATTTGCCCAAATATATGCTGACTTCAAATATATGTTGAAATTATTGAGGGCATTGGGGGTTGTGTGTTTTTCCAATTAGTTAATAATCTTCTCATGTTATTAGTATCTTTTATTCATAACCTTAATACTTTTTCAGTTTAGGAAAATCCTTCACAACAATGTATTATCAGCTATTCAGGCACTTTGTTATAAGTTGGTGAGATAGAATCATAGAATAGTTTGGGTTGGAGGGGATCTTTAAGGGTCATTTAGTCCAAGCCTCCTGCAGTGAGCAGGGACAACTCCAACTAGATCAGGTTCCTCACAATTGTCCAGCCTGACCTTGAATGTTGTCAGGGATGGATGGGGTGTCCACCACCTCTCCGGGCAACCTGTTCCTGTGGTTCACCACCTTAATTGTAAAAAAAAATATATAAATTCCTTTTATTTAGTTTGACTCTACCCTTTTTAAGTTTAGAACTGTTACACCTTGTCCTGTTGCTGCAGGCCCTGCTAAGAAGTCCATTCCCATCTATCTTATAAGCTCCCTTACTGAAAGCAATGCTGCCGAAAAAAAGTGTTTCTTAATGATGCTTGTATTTTTCAAATGTGACAAGTTTGTGTTAAAAATATGAATAGGTACTATAATTAAGACAGAACACTGATACATGTTTTGGATACAAAACATTTTGTTTTGTAGAAACAATTTAGCACTTACGAAGAAGTTCTAAATTAAATTTACCTGAATTCAGAAGGTCTTCCAAATTCGGTGATACACTTATCTGCTGCCTTGTGGTGTCAACAATGTAGCAGACATTTTGGAAGAAAAACCCTGTAAACTTATCACATAAACTCTTCCAGCTGGTTTTAAGAGAAAGGGGAAGAAATGGTGTTTTTTTCAAGAAAAAAAAGGCTTTGATGTGATTTCTAGTTGCTGTTGGCTAATGATGAGGAGAAAGTAGTTCAGTCCTTCCCTGAGGCTATATGTCTTTTGGTGTAAGTTTTGGAAGTAAGAAAGAGAGGTCTGTGTTCTTCTACCTTGTATCTGCAGCTGCGAAAGGAGGTATGATTGATTTGTTTACAACAGTAGGTCTTCCTGAAGTGGAAGATTTCTTGTGTTTTTGTCAAAGGCATCTATTTGGTTATCCAAATCTAATCACAAGAGACTGGTACTTTTTTAAGTACTTTCAAAATTATCATTGATGTAGATGAATCCAAATAATCAGGTATTTGTCAGTTTTCTGAACATTTTGGTTACCGTTTTAGCAGGCACAGCACAATATGGTCTTACTTAGATACTGTCAGTGCAGTATTCAATTCTTTAACTATTTGTGCTTTTGAACTTCAGACTTTTAGCCATACCAGTTATCTGCAAGCACTTGAAAGATGTAAACATAGAAAGAATGACTTATATTGGCAACACAACTAGGACAAAATGCACAGAAAATAAGTGACTTGATCTTCAAAAAATTGAGCAAACCAGCAATGGTGTATTTATAGCAAATGTGTTTCGCTCCATTATTTTTGTACAGCCAAATCGGATACTGATTTTTAGGTGGACTGTTTGGTTTTATTCTAGCCTGTGCTTTACCGTCTGTGTGCCTGCTGGGATTTCTTTGTAGCACCAACACTACATGGGGCCAGCAGGTTCCTAGAAATTGTGATCCTGTTAGAAAGAGTAGGATCCTTTGAGGAAGTTTGCTTTGGAAAATTAATACAAAGCGAAACATCCCTCCTGTTGTGTGCTGACCTGTCTGAAAATGTGTCTATTCCTTGGTTAATGTATATATGTGATGTATTTTGTAATACAGTGTATATGCTACATTTTTATAGATTAAGTCACTGTTATGTAGTAGCACAAAACTGTTTCTTGGATTAAGATTTCATGTATAGTTTTATATATAGCTTTGCAATGCTTTACATAGCTTCATATACACAGGTGTTCAGAAGTGCTAAAGGGGGAAGAGTTAAGATTTATTGAGAAGTGGAAAATTATTACCACCTTAAAAGACCAGGGGGGTTTAGTACTGGGGATGTTCATAGTTTTCTTTTTAACATTGCTTTCTTCTTCTGTAGTGTAGCTTCTGAAGATACTGCTTTAACCTTTAGAATAGCCTAATTGAAGTATGTGAAATTACAGTTTATAGTTGAAAATATTAATGAATAGGGTGCTGTGATTTGAACTGAGGTGTTTAAAGCTAAAGCAGTGCTTCAGTGGTAAAAGCAAAGGAGTGGGATTGAAGAGATTTGCAGTCTTTTGTGAGATTGCTTCGGATCAGCTCAGTGACCTGAAGCAATTGAATCTGTGTCTATATAATGGAATAATACTGCACTTTTACTAAAAACTGCGGAAACCAGCTAATGGAAGTCAGAGCCAGGTAATGTGTTTTGAGCAGTATAAGCCTACAAATATAACCTTGCTATGAAATGTGTTTGTGTATTAGAAACCAGAAATATGGGCATGGTTTGAACCTCAACTTCCTGCAGTCCAAGGTATACCTTTAGAGGTATTAATTATTTAGAAGCCTACATCTAGTTGCAACCTTCAGATACATGATACAGTGTCTTTGTCTTGCTCCTACTTAGTCAAGTTCATAAGGTTCTTTTCTAGTTTGTTGTTGTTGTTCATTTGTCAGTGTAGTAGGTGTCTGTGATGAGGTGCTGGCAGTGGGGTGGCTGCAGGGAGGCCTCTGAGGGCAGGGGTTTTGGTACAGTTTTTAGCAATCAAAGTTGATCTGCAAAGAAATTTCTGCTTTCCTTGCAATTCTCTCAACTTTGTGAATTACTGAGGAGAGCTCCTTTTAGGTCATTTGGACCTGTGACATTCATGAACCTGGCTGTGAATAAGAATCCTTCCTGATCTTATGCAGAAGACTTACTGTTATTTGTACAGAGATAGAGTTGCTTCCCAGGTGTGTATCCTGAAGTACATTGTCACCATGACCTGAAAAAATGGGTTCCCATATGAATTAAGATGTGCTGTTTTCAGAGACTGAAAGTAAGAGAGACATTTTTATCATGCCTAGAGCCCAAATGAGTAAATGCTCTGAATCTTTTCTGGCTTCTTTCAAAGCCCGTCTGGTTGTCATTGCATCATGTGAGGCACCTGAATTCGGTGTGAGGGAAAAATGGGTTAGGCACACTTGAGTAGCTCAGCAGGACAGACTGTCTCTGATCAGGTATGTCTAGAATATGTGTGTTGAATACAATTACTTCTTTTTTTTTTTTTTTTTTTTTTTAGTTTCCATTTAATCACATTGAATTTTAGTTTTCATTGAATACAGTTGATTTATACATGGTACTATTCATAATCTGTAGGATTCTCTGGCTATTCACAGTGCTGAATGTGTGCAAACTGGGTTTGGGTATTACTTTCCCGTCACTTAAAAATTATGTTCTCTGCTAATGCTTTGTCACAGCACCTCATAAGTACAAAGATTAAAACATTTGTAAGAATGCAGTATTTTATTCTTGCATGTTATTGATCCATAAACACTTTCAGTCTGTTGTGAGATCACTGTTGAAAGACAGGAAAAAATTAAGAAGCTGTACTTAAAAAAGTCATCATTATAATGACAGGCAATTTAGTTTGAGGTAACTGAAGCAGTTAAGAATGCAATCAATCATATAGGGAAGTATCTTAACATTTGTCAGAGACTAATAAAATTTGTAATACAGATCATCAAGGTCATTTCATAGTGAAGCTGGGGTATTGTTTTCATATTCTTAAAGCAACAAGAGTGCTTTGAATAAACTGCATGTCCAGTTCATGGGGTTCCTACAGTGCAGTGAAGCAGCGAGACAGGAAATAAAAACAGCTGCAAAGTGAGACAGTCATTTTTTCCTTTTCATGTAGGGCACATTTTCAGGCTAACTGTTCTAACTCTGGGGGAAAACAGCTTTCTTAGTGACAGTCACTGTCAGGTACTGAGTCTTCCTGTCTTTCTGGTCCCTGTTCAGTGACTTTACCCTGGTGAAGCAATTCCATGGGCCTTGGGTTAATTGTATTTGCACAAGGCACTTGTTGGATCTATTTCTCACAAGAAAATTAATGACCAGTCTTTGTAGCATACAGAGACAACTATACATCCCTTAGATAAGACCTCATGAAATTAAATACCCCAAGTGAAAACACAAAATGGTTTAATATAGATGCAATACTGACTTTTCTAATGTAAGTTTTTCAATAAATAGCAAGGGTATTGTCGTTTTCCTTCAAAAAGCAAAGTCTTTTCTTATTGCACTCACTTGAGAACATTACCCATTAAGCTTTTGATGTTGTCAAATAGGCATTTTAGGAAGATACCAAATTTGGTATTTCCTACAACCTTACGTTTTTATTTCTGAAACAATTTTATTCTGATGGTTAATTACTAATATATATGTCTGTAGTCATTGTCTGCTGAATGAAAGCCCCAGCCTGGTGGGTATAGTTCTTTTGGGTTTTGGTTTTCTTTTACTTCTGCTTTACTTTCTATATTGAAACTAATTTTCAGAAGCATTTGTTGTGAACTGGAGGACTATTTGGCATTCTAAGTTATTGAGAAGAGTGAAGAAGAGTATAAAAATTACTAAGTAAATCTGCTGGCAGCCATGTCTACAGTTACGTTTTTATGCTCTGAATACTATACTGCTGTTTCAGCAGAATGGGTATTACATTCTGTTCCATATTTTTCCTGTGTAGTAGTATTCATTGAATTCTTCCAAGTAGTCCAGACTCAGTGGAATTTCTAGTTAAATCTCGAGGTTCCTAAAGTCTATGAGATGTGGCTGAGTTTTAGCTAGTATAAGGGATATATGGAAACATACAGAAAAGAGACTTACTGCATCAGGGAGTCCTGTTGCTTGCTACCATAGCTAATCACATGGTCTGGTGCTGTTCAGAGATATATCTGTTTTGATCCAAAAAATATTTACATTGTTTACCCTGTTAATACTGGAAAGTTGAAATGCTGTGAAATTTCAAACTTTATTTGAATTCCTAGTCTTTGTTACCAGTCTTTCCATGTAAGATTTGTGGTTATAATTGTCCTTAGCTAAGACAATTTTTCATTATGATCTCACCTCCTGGTGGTATCATTGGTAAACTGGGCTCTTTTAAGTGTCTCATTTGCTTTTTTTCCGGTCCATGATCTTAGTACCTCTTTTTTACATTGGTCTGGTCTGAATATGAGTGAACAGAATTGCAAAGAACTTCCTTTGCACACCTTTACTGAATGCCTTGCAGAATTGTGTCCTTCTCTTTTAGGAAGACCTTACCTGATACATTTCATCTTTACCTGTCTGCATCTAATCTGTGTGTATAGTACTAAACTGTAACCTGATACACAGTGTTTTCTCCTCTGATGTGTATGTAGTTGGTAAGATCTGAGTTTGTAAGGAAGTTCTAGTGACTCTGAGCATAATGCTCTTCAGTTTCATCCTGTTTTCTTTGTTGCAGTCTTCATACTCATCCAGGTTTTCGTGAACAGGTGTGCTATTCTCATCTGTGTTGACTATACTCCCAGCTTTACCAGTTAAGTTCCTTGCATTCTGCCTCTTGAGGGTTGCATATTCTTCTTAAAACTATTTAATACCTATTCCAAGACTTGTTACAAACTCTGCTTTTAACTGTTTACCCCACCCAGCTCAATTATTCTCCTTTCAATCCAGTTCATTGCTATCACCATCTTAGTTCCTTTCCTGTCTTTTAATTCTTACATTGATTTCCACCTTCCTCAGTTTAATAACTTAGTTTGTGATATTCTGTGAAGGACATTGCTCATACAAATTGTTGTTGCTGCATTTTCTTCATCAAAGAAAACTCCCCCAGACAGTTGTAAAAATACAGCTGCTAAGTTAATAGTAGCCTACTTTAGGTAAAAATGCGCTTTAGATTTTTCATTTACTTCTGCATCCTTTTTCTTACCTTAAAATTTATTGTGGTAGTTGTCTGAATAATTTATACTAAGGAGGTGAGAAGAAGAGGAATTGAGTTAATGAGTTTGTGGAGCCAGTGTCTATGCAAGTCTAATTTCAAGGTAATGAGGCTAAGACAGCTAAGGGTCCAACTATCCAAGGATAAAGGAAGAAGGCAGGAGATTATTTTTATGATTGTCCAACTGGTGGTTCTGTTTTTTCTGAAAAAAAAAAACAGGTTACCAAGGAGGGCCTGAAGAGGCCTGAGCCCCCATTTTTTGTTCTGCTGGTTCTGCAGATGTATGAGGATGTGAGAACGAGTTGGAGATGGAGAGAGACAAGAAACAAAAATATGTTTCTTACAGGTTTCCAGGTATTACACTGGGAACAGATATGACATAATTGCTCTTCTGTTTATACTTATGGGTAGGGAGAGCTTAATTCTTGCTTCCTCTGTCTCTCTTGCCCCCCCTGCCCCCACCCAAGAAAACTGCTGATGCAGTCATTAAACAGTGTACTTTGGCACTGCTGATGATTATTTGAGAGCTGACCTAATTGATTGCTTTGCCAGAAGCTGGCGATGTTGATGATACATTGATTATGCAAAACATTGGATATTGTATAGTTTGCTGTTCTCACAAAATTGAAGCTGATTTGTGAAGGAATTCATCAAAAGTTTTAGGAGGCTAGCAATAGTGTGTGTGCTTTTCAGTAAGGTAATGGCTCATCTTCCCTTATCAAGTTACATGGCTTTTTTCACACTTCTGGCATAAAAAATTACTTTTCTACTTGTAATTGTCATATTTACCAATAGGGAGGGGTGGAGTAGAGGTAAAGTGTGTTACATTGGCAAATATTGGAAAGATCAGAAAAAAATAAAGGTGTTACTTCATTCAAAAAATCTTGTTGGCTAGCTTGACTAGAATAAAAGTACTTGAAATGTCTTATTTTATGTGTCTAGTCAGAATAGGGTTTGGAGGTGTACTTGTTTTGGTTGGTTAGTTTTTGTTGTTTTGACTTACTTAAACCAAAGTAAAGGTTTGTGATGATACTGTATACTGGTTGTGGCTGGGATAAACTTCTCCATAGGAGCTTGTATAGGGCTGTGCTTTGGATTTTTTGCTGAAAGCAGTGTTGGTAACACAGGGACCTTTTCGTTATTGCTGAGCTGTGCTTACACAGCCCCAAGGCCTTTTCTGCCCCTCACCTCACCCCACCAGTCAGCAGGCTGGGGGGCACAAGGGGTTGGGAGGGGGCAGAGCCAGGACAGCTGATCCCAGCTGACCAGAGGGATATTCCAGACCATATGGTGTCATTGGTATGGAATATACCAATGCTCAGCAGATAAAGCTGGGGAAAAAAGAAGGAAGGGGAAGACATTCGATGTTATGTCATTTGTCTTCCCCAGTACCCGTTACACGTGATGGAGCCCGGCTGTCCTGGGGATGGCTGAGCACCTGCCTGCCCGTGGGCAGTGGGGAATGAATTCCCTGTTCTGCTTTGCTTGTGTGTGCGGCTTTTGCTTTACCTATTAAATTGTTCTTACCTCAACCCACGAGTTTTCTAACTTTTACTCTTCTGATCATCTTCTCTCACCCCATTGGTGGGGTGTGGCGGGGCTCAGCAAACAGCTGTGTGGAGCTGAGCTGCTGGCTGGAGTTAAACCATGACAGGTGACAGATGCTTGGTGATTTTGTCTACACCACCATTTTATTTGTATTCATTTTGTTTATAAAATCAAAGGGTACATGTTTCTGTTAGTGAAATAAAGGGTTGAGTTCTCAATTGCAAAGCCAGAAACTCAGTTAAAGGTAAAAATGTATTTAAACAGAATTACAGTAAGGAGTGCCTGCCATCAAGATTATGTCCTAACTGCAACCAGTTTAACATGAGAAATGAAATCCAGTAGGTCAGCTAAGCAGTGTTCTACCATGTAGCGATATTTTCTCAGGACAGTCCTACCAGGCTTAGATGCTAACTCTACATGTCTGCTAGGCGCTTCTCACTAAAGCTTGTTTCCCAAAAGGTCCATTTCCTCTTACAACAAAGAGGAGTTAAAGCTCATTGAAATAATTTTGTTCACTGAAATATAAAGAGAAACAAAAATGTGAGGTTAGTTATTTGAGAGATTATGTATTTCACTAGCTGAAAACACTTGCTATTTTTAATGATTTGCTGAAATGTGTTTTGGAAATTCAAGACCAAGGAATTTGCCAATAGCTTTCTAGCTTATTTTTCAGTTAGCCCAACATATCATAAAATTTAGCACTGATAAAATCACATTTTTAACACTATCACAAAATTGGCTTAGCAATTTGTAGAAGAAATATAACTTATCTTTCTAATATTTGTCTTACAAAAATTTGCAAAACTGCAAATGGGCAATCTAATAATTTAATAATGTCAAAAATCTACAGAACATAGTAAGATCTTTCCAACTGAAATATATAGAAATAACGTACGTACCAAGGCTTACAAATTAAAATATACTCAAGATTCTAAAATTCTTTTGGTATATGAGGAATAAATGTTACACAACCCTCAAAGTCAGGTTATACTTACCTATACTGTACTCCAATATTTTTTTTAGTACATGAGCTGGGCAATTAAATGGAAGCAAAAGTTCTTTTTCATTTTGGCTCTACTTTGTAACAGAGTGTTGACAAAGTTAACATAAATAGCCATCTGCAAATGGTACTATCAGCAGTTGAACCACTATGTTGGAGCCTCATTTTTATTCTCAGTTTTCCTAAAGCATTTTCATTTCTGTCTCGGAAATAACAGAGCAGGCATTGGGGTATTTCTTGTTCAACAGCACAAGGAGCAAATTACTATTGGAATCAATTTATTGTTTCTATAGCTCAAACCACCAGTGATCATATGTAAATATCTGTTCTTTCTGGCCAAGTCACTAATTGTTTCAGCTGTTTTGTCAGTTGGAAAAGGAACTAATATATTGATGTCAGTACTTACATATATGCTCAATTCTGCCAAGTTATGGCAGATTGGAAAACACCACTACTGTGGTTGCAGTCAAGTGATACTCATGATGACTGTTAGACATTTAATGGCAGTTCCTGCAGAAAAGAAGATGAAGAAAAAAAACATTGTACTTGACTGATGTAGTTTGAAGGATGCCTTTTGTCACTGGAATTCATATATCTGGCTTACACCTTAATTTTATACATAAGTAAAATTTCACTATAACTCTATTTTCCTATTGGTAGTAGGAAGCAGACACATGTGTCTGTGAAGAGCCATGTGTGTAAAGAAGACTGCTGCCCATCAACCTCTCCAATTTTCTAGTTCCAACTGTCAGAATTGCTGGATGAACTACTTGCGCATTTCCTAACCTGTCCCTGGTGAAGACCTCTTAGGTAAACTTGAAGGCAGAGTGGAGGCAGAGAGGTGACACATTGCTGTAGGCAGTATAGGAGTTCTGGGGAAAAACAGTCCAACTGCAGCCTTAGTGTTAGAAGTGCTGATGGGGACACTGTAATGCCAGCATGCATAAGCTTCCACTGCTAAAGCCTGTGCTTCAACGCAGTAATGGCACGGACTGCATTCAGCTTAAACTGAATTATTTCTGGAAAGATGATGTGCCTGAATTGTGCTGTTATTACAGCTAAGTGGCACATGAATTTAAAGGATTAACATGAGCATGCGATGGTGAATTAAGTCTAAGGCACAAGCTGAGTTTTGATGTGTTG
>JAVJGJ010000054.1:59018337-59030371 GCA_035590215.1 Microhierax caerulescens | reverse complement strand
CCCCTACCACCCCCAATCCCTCCATTCCCTCTCAGCATGATCACCCTGAAGGTTTGCTTAATTCCCAATAGCAGCTGTCTTGTAAGGATGAATACAAAAGTAATGTATGTTAGTTTGAAGATGTAGGTTTAGATTGAAAAAGTCTTCATTTTCAGGTATCAGCTTTTCTAAAATGGCTTAAAAAGAAAAAAGGAAATGAGTCTTATACAAAATAATAATCATTTAGGGAAAAAAAATTCCTTCAGACAAAATTACTGCCATGGAGGATTTCCCATAGAATAAGAGCAACCCTTTTGTGAGACATAACATCATACTGGTTCTGTGTAATCAAAAGCAGAATTACATTTGGTTTTGTTCTGTTAAAAGTAAGCAAAAGTCAATTTTGGTGAAAGACATTATCTGGAACATAAACACTTACTTCAACAGAACCAATCTTCCTGGACCTTGGAAGGGGTGACTTTCTGTGTATGTGAATTGGGTCTGAAACCATTGGCTTGAACATCACTACTGACCGATCTGTTTCATCTCTTTTAGGAGCGTGTGCCTCCTCATCACTATCATTTCTGTGAGAGGTTTTCCTTGAGCCTTCATTCTACAAACAATACATGATTCATTTTTAATTTAGCTGTACACCTTGCAACATGCAGACAGAAGTGGCTGTTAAATAAATCTTCTATGAAAACATAAACAAGCTGATGTTAAAAATACAAGATGTAAATCAAGTATTACTGAACAAATTGCTCTAGACTTCACGTGTATTTGCTCCTAACCAGCCACATTATGGTAAGTGTGGTTCTAATTAACCACATTTTTCTGGCTGCATAACTTATTTCAATTTTCTGTTGACACAGTAATATAATAAAATGGTGGCCCCTCTAGTCAATAGATTTCCAGTCAAGCTCAGCTTTCATTCATTTCTCAAAAAGGAGGTGCTAACTCCACAGACCCACCCATACCTCTCTGAAAAGTAAGTCTTTCTTCAACAATCTGTGTTCATAAACATGCCAAAATGCCTTACTTTTAACTGAGTTGCCAGATATCATTGATGTGATACTGATGTTGGTACCACTTTTCTTACGAGTATTTCATATTTCTAGCAAAAGCTCTGGCAAAGCCATAGAAGGACCAAATTACTCGTGTTCATTCAAAATGGAATAATGCATTGGGACTGCCCATATTTTACTAAACATTCTTCTACCAAGACAAAAATCACATTTGTATTTTTTACCAAAAAATTTGTCAGCGTTTATTTTAGGTATGTCTGCATCCAGAACTTTTGCTTTAAAGAAAAGGCCTAATTATTACCTCTCTGGAGGCAGGTCTGTATCCATATCCAGCTGGTAAATTTTTATCTTCCTCACAGCCTTTGGCTCCTGGACTAAAGTGCAGCTCTACATGAAAACGTTCTTCTGAAGAAAGTTCCTGAAGGAAAATTATTAAGTAGGTTTAGGCTTTAATACACAGCTTAGCATGACTTGTTTCTGAAGATATTTATCCATTTTTAAATACCTTGTTTGGATCCTCATAAAGCATGATAACAATCTGTGTCATGTAATTCAGTTCATTGACAACATTTAAATAATCCATAGCTCGTTTCCATTGTTCATCTTTTGATTCCTTATAAAGAGGGGGGGAGGGGGGGAAAAGCAACAAATAAAACCCAGCAATTTTCTTTAAAAAGACTGATAGTTTCCCTTTTTCCCCATTTACACAGATTTTACATACAGCCTAGAAGCACAAAGCTTTTCACAACTAAGGAAAAAACAGATACGACCAGAAAAAAAGAGTGACTCAAAATTACTCATCAAATGAATGAAAAGTTGAGATCAGAACTTCTCATATTTTATTTCAGTGTACCTTTCACGTTCTTTCACAAATGATGATATATGTCTTGTAGACAAAGACACTACTTTAAACTCTCCTGATGGCAAATGTTAATCTTGCAATAAACTCAGTTCAACTAGTATACTGTGGAAAACGTTTCTAGGTATTGCTCTACCAGTCAAACAGAGTAAATGAAAGCTAGTATGTAGGTGAAATACAACCATCACAACCAACACTATTTAAAATGAGTATTCAGCTATTTTCATGCTCTAGAAAAAATACTTTATAAAGAAAACTTAAAAGTTTATCAGCCTAAAACTAGGAACGTATCTGCTGTAGCATATGTCACAGAGGTCTAGGATTAAAAATGCTTTTTGCCATCAGTGAGTTTAGTCATCTATTACCAGAAGAAAGTATGTCAATACAACCACTTAGAAAGTTAGTATATTAATCAAGCTCTATCTTAGAAGCAGCTGCATAGGCTTTGTAGTGCTGCGTTTAGCCTCTCCAAGAGCTCAGTTAGGTAATTTCTGAATCTAGAGATCTTGTCTTTTTCAGTCCTTTGTTTCAAAGCCAATCAGATGGAGAATAACGCACCTCCTTCAAGGTATTCTATGACAATGTAGGAAAGTAAGAGAACCCACTGAACAGGAGAAACTTCGCATGACATGAGCATTCTTCAGGTCAGGTAGGCAGGTCTTGACAATATGCCAATGGTCAAAAATAAGCAGCCAGTTCAAAAGTAAATTCAAGAGAACCCCAAATGATAACTTGAAGGAAAGAGAGTTACAAGAATTATAGGAGACAAAAGAATGGATTATTTGCCCTTTTAAAACCTCTCTGAGACCATAACATATATGGCTGATAACACCAATGGAACTCAGCATCACTTGAAAGGGCATGCTGATTTCCACCAATGTGCACACCAGCAATTTGAAATATGTCTCTGCATATACAATAGGAAATCAAACATTTAAAAGTGTGATAGATTCCAAAGTCACTTAATGAAATTAAGATTCCAATTGATACAGTCTTAGTAAGATTGACTCCTTTTGGTTCCTTTCAAAATACAACAGCTTTAACAGAAAAAGTGTTCAACTTACATCACATAAGGCACCATAACGAAGGGTGGATAACAGGGAGTGGACATGACTCTCGCTGGTGAAATACAGCCGTGTACGAACATGGCGTTCAGGGGACATAACACCCCTGGAGTAACTTGAAGGAAAAAAAACACTTATTAGCCCATAATGAGATGTGTGCCTATTTTAGAGAAAGCTGTCAACAAATAATATAATATTACTGTGAGCTAGTAGGACATTCCAAATATGAAAGCTATGGAATACTTCCATTAAGTATTACAGAAATTAATGTAACCATGTAAAAAAGTAAAAGACTTACAGAGGGTGAAGCTTATTTACAGTATCATCATCTTGAGTTCTCTGAAGATCAGAACGGATTTTTCTAACTAGGGGTGTGCAGTAACCTTTGGCAATCTCTAGTTTCTCAGCCTTAGAAATACCATATTCCTGTGTAAGAACAAAGTAACTTTCAAAATTCAGTTAAAAATTAAAAAGCTTTCTAATCCAAAGCTTGTATATTAAAGCTGATTAGTCATCTATTAATTTGCTCTGGTTGCAAACTGTTTTGTTTAACATTTTTGTTACATGGGATTACTGATGTCCCTTCATGTAAAAAGTGGTTTGCCTTTTTGCTGTTCCATTTCACACAGAGAAACAGTTTTTAATTCACTAGTCATACCACAAAAGTGGATCCACCTTCTGGTATGATGAAACTCTTTTCCTTAAGTAAAACATTTAGGGAAATGTTTTTTTTTTAAAAAACCCACATTTACACATCTATGATGCATTTCATCTCATCTGATTTCATGCAATTATTTTTTTTTTAAGTCATTAAAGAGACAGACACATTACCTACTTAATATGTCTATCTTAATTTGGGGTAAACCACCCCTCAGATCTCCCGTTCTCAAATAATACTGAAAATGGTCGTTACATACAACCGGAAAATGATGTATCTGTTACAGTATCTACAGTATTTAAAACTTTGCTCTTCCAGAAGCTTCATGGTCTATGCTGCACGTCATATGAAAGCACTCTCATCATTATGATGGATCTTCTAGTTACCCAAGAAAGCAACATGAGCACTTTGCATTATGTAGGCTTATCAAGCTTGCTTTGTTTTTCTTCCTTCACTATGTGTCCTCATTTTACCTGATTTTCTCTAACACTGTTAAAAATTTAAGCTTAACAGGCCCACATAACACAACACATACTTAGCATCATTGCTCTTTCTGCCCTCTTTGCTGTCAGGTAGTGTGAGAAATAGGGAGAGAAAGAATTTCCCTCACTGCATACGATATGGAGAACGCCTCCCTTACAACAGTGCTCTATAGCCACAGGGACACCTGGGAAAAGTTTTCATTTGGTTCTGTCTTGTTATCACAAAACAATTTCATGTCCTGCAGCCTGTAACATTTTAGAGCTAACCTGAGTGGTATATGGAAGTGTAACTTGTACTGTTTCTGGCCTGACATTCTATGAAACTTAATGTATACATTTTTATCAGGGAGTGTTAGCAGCCTGAAGCAGCAGAAAGGTCTTTTAAAATTTAAATTGCTTACGACAAGTGAAATGAGATTGGGATTAACAATGTCATTTACAAAGAGCCTGAAAATGGAATTTTTGGAAGCAGAAAGAATGAAATTAAATGCAATTTCAGAATACACAGTTGTTCACAGAGGCACCACTTCAATCTGTGAAGAATGGCTGAGATGAACCACTTTTAATACACTGCAGTAAAGGAAGCAGACATTTTCACAGTTCAAATTGCTACAAAGATTTTCTTTGAACACAGCTTAATGAATTATGAATCAAATTTTTCATGCAAAAAACAATGAGCTTGCTACTAGAAAATAAGTAACGTTAAAGGCTTCTATTACTGCAAAATACAAAAGACTTCAATAGGGAAGATAGAGTACATGTTTTCATGAAATTTGAAAAAGCATTTATTGTATATAATAATTGAAAATACTTACCTGAGGGATCACAATGTCAGCTAAAGCCTTTGAAAGCCTGTATAATTCCATTGTGTTTTCTAATTTTAAGGAGCCATTGTGCTGCACATCATATTTTATACAGTCGTAAATATCAGGAATTTTGCTAATATCATATCTTCCATTTTTTGTTTTAAAGTCTTTTTCCAGCTTGGCCCACCTACGCAGCATCAGTTCAAGTGTTTCACTGTGGTACAGCTGAATATCTGGATAGACACGTATCTCATAAGTAATCAAGACCATCCAAGTAACAAAAAGGAAATTTTAATTGCATGGTAGTAACAGTTGAATTCAGAGGGATAAAAGGGATCAAATAAGTTAACTGCATTACTTCTTAGAGTGACAGATTACTTCTTAGAGAACAGATGTGCATATGGTTAATTTTACTGCTGAAAGCATCACAGCTACATAGCTACATTAAGCTAGTTTAAAGCTTCACTGCAGAAATGCACCGCCAGCACTTTAAACAAAGCTACAACGCCAAGAATAAGGCATCCACAGCACAGATCAAAAAAGCAACAAAAGCAACAACAAAAAAAAAAAAGCTGTAAGAAAATTCTAGAAGGCAGGAAGAGGAACAGGACAACCTCTCTGTTTTAGAAGAGGCCACACACCTTATTTGTCTCTTTCCTGCATGTGTCAACAGCAAGACCCAAGAAACTGGTAGAAAGGATGGATTATCCGCATCCCAGGACAGCAGATTAGACCAAATAGACAAAACCCACCAATACTATGCACAGGTGACACTTGTACTGCTCAATCTTAGAACAGAAGCTGTTTGCATACTACACACTGCAGGCAACACTGAGAGCAAATATTCCAGTATTTAGCTAGTATCAAAAAAACACTGTGGTCACTTCATGCTTCAGTTTTCCTGCACCCCTGGTTCACCACCATTAATACTGAGCATCATTGTATGCATTACTACTGCACATCTTACAGCAAGCAACAGATCTTCACCGAAGATTCTTAAATATAAAGATGTATGTAACTTAGCTTTAGTACCATCTGCTTCTCTTATTACCTTTGTGGACTGCTGAGTTTCAAATAACTAAAACAACAACTTCTGCAAACGTTTGAGGACTACCCTGAACTTTGGAACACAAAAAAGCCCTTACTTGCAATATGACCATGAGTTTCTCCTGCTTTTTACTTTATAATTATGCATGTGAAAACAGACTGTGAAAATCCTTAACCTGATTCAAGTTCTGCTAAAAGCATGTTTAATGAAGTTATGTTACAATTCTCTCTCAGATGTAAACAAGAGGAACTAAATAGAACTACAAAAATATTTTAAGTACCTGCAGACTTTGGATCTTCCATTCTTTGCCTGATCTGAGAAGTCAAACTCTGGATCAAGGAATAGACCTTGTCACATGTCTTTACAGGATTTTTAATAACCTGCATTGATTTTATCAATGAGATGCTTCCAGATGGAGTAAGCTGCAATTTGAGATAAACACAACATTATCTAAACAAGCTGACTAGATTTGAAAGAACTGGGGAGGTAAGATGGAACAGATGGAAGATTCCAAGTATTGGAGGAAAAGCATTCAAGCAGGGTGGTATTAATTTTTGAAACCACTTCTCAATTATCTTGTCTATTTGAAGCATTAAGAAAATACATCGAAGGGTAGTAAGATTTACTAGAGGTTCAAGAGGTGACAAGAAATTAATAGGGTAACTAATTCTGTACAGTAAAACCGACCAGGTTCAGGAGTCCTAAAACTCTCTTTTTGTTCCAGGACAGGAAAACTGGAAAGACATTGAAAACTTTGAACATATTTAGCTACTTTCCAGAACTTCCTTTCAAGTAACTACTGTATTCATAAGCTTACAAAATATTCTGTAAGAAATGTTATCATTAGGCTACATGCATCACAAAATATTTTTTGTTCTATTAAGTACTGTCCTTAGCATAACTGGAAAGAAGAACCAGATTTGCAACAGTAACTGATACCTGAAAAAAAGTTTGTCTCTTCCTGTTTTAGGTTTTTGTTTCTATAGGACTGCAGCACACAAACACTAACAAAAAGAAACCCTTTAAATGCACATATATCAAGAACACCCCAAGATGTCCTTAAGAACTGACTTAGAAATTGTAGAAGCTACAAATTGTCACCATCAAGTCGAGTGTCACTAAAACAATACAGTCAATATCCATGTAAGTGAGACTCAGCCTCATTTTTTCAGAGAAGTCTGCATAACCCAAAGGAAGCTGTCTTGCTTTTGGCCAGGATAGAGTTAGTTTTCTTTCTAGTGGCTAGTATAGTGCTGTATTTTGGGTTTGTGCTGAAAACAGTGTTGGTAATACAGAGATGTTTTTGTTCTTTTTAAGCAGTGTTTATACTAAGTTAAAGAATTCTCAGCTTCTCACCCTGCCCAACCAGTGAGTAGGCTGGGGGGGGCACAAGAAGCTGGGAGGAGACACAGCCAGGACAGCTGACCAAAGGGATATTCCTTACCACATAAACTCTCTTGGAGATGGCTGAATACCTGCCTGACAATGGAGAGCAGTGAATGAACTTTTTATGCTTTGCTTGCATGTGCGGCTTTTGCTTTACCTATTAAACTGTCTGTATCTCAATGCCCAAGTTTTCTCACTTTCACTCTTCCAATTCTGTTCCCCATCCCACCTGGGGCAGTGACTGGGGCTGTGTGGTGCTTAGTTGCTGGCTAGGGTTAAACAACTTCATAAGCAAATTACGATATCAAACAATTTACATACATTACACATACAGATTTGCACTTTCCCCAGTTTCCTCAAATGCATAGGATAATCTGGATTTTTTAGCCTTTATCTAAGAGTAAGCAGTTCCTACCTCCCTATTATGACCAAGTAAATTGATAGGAAAGGTGCTCTGGCACAGAAAAAAACACCCATATTGTTTTCCCAAGTAGAAAGTAAGTTAACCCCCCCCCCCCAAATATCCAAACCAGAAGAGTTATTGTCACTTTACAGTCCCAAAGGTTAGTTATTTTCAGTGACTGTCTAGTAAAATGGGGGAAAATGAATAAATCCTTGAGACCTTGTACCCTCTTGCTTTTTCCTCCAAGTACTGCTGAATCCACTGCTGGCAGTAGTTTGGATGGTACTTTTAATCTCTGTTTAAAAAAAAATCCACGTGAAGTGGATCATACAGTGTAATAAAATTATTTTTCAATCATTTGCTCTCAATACTTTTCAAAAATAGCATTTTATCTTAAACCTCAATTGAGGACTTGCATTTAGTTGTTATACCAGACAGAAAGTGCAATTGAAAGAGAAGTGTCTTAACAGTAACAAACATTACTTACATTTAAAACCAGGAACAATCATGTTATTCTCTACTAAGTCAGCATAAACTATGTTAATATGTACTAATTTAGCATGTTAATGAGACATTTTCTTTCACTGATTAGAAAGTTTTCTACTGGTTTTCAGTGTCTTAGCATTCTTAAAGTTAAAAAAAAGGGACTTGTAGCAGATAAAACATTGAAACAATTGCAGTAGGTGGGCAACACATTTTGTAATACCACCCACTGTCAAAGTAAAGATAACAGAAAGTGTAAACAATACAGTTTCAGTTCATTAATAATTAAAATATCTTTAATGGAACAGTGAAAAAGACCTATGCATGAGGTCCCTATCTACCCCTATTTCAAAGTCTGTAGCTATTCTTATTACTTAAATTTCAAGATAGTTCAAAATATCTACTATGACAATTAATGGTTTGAACGGCAAAGGAAACTGCACTAGCAAGCACGCAAATAGTTTTTCAAAATAGATACATAAAATCACTGCTCATTACTTCTATACAAGAATTTGTGTGGATATTTATTTCATTTCATAGGAAACCAATCATATGCTAACCTTATCATAGTCATCAGCAGTAAATTCTCTGTCTCGCTGGAGAATTTCATGGAGTCTTGCTTTAACGCGATGCTGACAGCTGCTTAAAGAATCACTGTCACTGTCCAAAAGACCATTCATATTAGCACTTTTCACCATCTGGACAAGAATAGGAGTCAGTTCTCCCTCTAAGGCCAGTAGTCCCTGAAGCAAATAATACAATTAATCAGGCAGACAAATATGAGAATATAAGAGCATCTTAACAAAACCCTCTCCAAACACTAATTTAAATTCAAGATTTTATCACTTGCCTGTGAGTTAGATGAACAGGGACTTGGCAGACAATGCAGATATTTACACAGAAATGGCCCCCAAAACACTGACTTGGTATGCAGCATTGCTACAGTTGCTGCAACAGTAATGGTGACAAGTCATAAAGCATGGTCCCCAGCACCAGCTGAAGTGACCCTAGCATCTCAGTGGCGCCAGTACTGCTCCTGGGAGGCCACAGCTGTTCAGGTCTTGGGTTGCAGGGAGTGCACCTTGTGTTCTCCCTGAGGCTGGCAGCAAAAGCAGCCTGACTTGTGGGGGACCATGCTTTGCTTGGGGCACTGAGTCACTAGATAGCAGCTATAGAAAAAATTGGCAAACCAAGGAACATCTGGGAGGACAGATTTGAGATAGACAGGGTCTTTGCAGAGACCCTACGGAGGCAAAAGTCCAAACCCTGTGGGGCACAGAATAATAATCAAAAGCTACCATTGAACAACAGGTGAACAGACTTCCAAAACAGAGAAGGCCAGAAACTTCTGTGCCTCTTCTGGAAACAGAAGGGCTCTGGGATAAAGAAGGAAAGAGGGGATGGGTGTCTCCTTGCTGACCATTATTGCTGAAATAATTCTGCATCAACACAAAACAAACACAAGAAATTAAAAGTCTTAACACCTATGGAGCTTTAAATTTATTCAGATTACAGAGATGTGGTGGAATACTTCACATGAACGGAGTTTTCCCATAGCTAGATACAGGAAGCCAGGAAGGCAAGGAGGCAGATTGAGCTCTATATAAAGGAGTAGCTTGAACACTGGGACTTTTGCTTTCAAACCAGTGACAATCAAATTGAGAACTTATTTTTAAGAATCAGAGGACAAATAAGCACAGGGCAACATCATGGCGGGTCTCTGCTACAGACCACCTGATTTAAAAGGTGAAATAGATGAAGGCTTGTTAACACAACTGGAGAAAGCCTCCTGACTGCAGGCTCTGGTTTTCATAGGTGCCCTTTGCTCTGAGTACCTCATGCAAGGGTAATATTGGAGGGGGCAAGCAATCCAGATTTCTGGAAAACACCCAAGACAATTCTTTGACACACGTTACTGATGAACAGTTGAGCAGAGGCATTCCTCTGGACCTATTATTCAGAAGTGTCAGGAATGTGGAGGTCAGCGGCAGCCTTGGTAACTGAAACCTGATATTATGACAGATCCTTGGAGCAGTAAACGAGAAATGATTGCATTAGAGCCCTGGACTTCAAATAAGCAGAATTCAGCTTGTTCATGGAATCCTATGGAGTGGTGTCCTGAAGGACAAAGGTGTCTGGGACAGCTGAATGATCTCCAAAGACAACCTCTTCAAAACACAAGAGCAGTCCACTCTGACATATGGGAAGTCACACTGAAAGTCAGCACGGATATAAAACGAACGCACAGAAGGTGGAAGCAGGGATGGGCTACTTGGGAGGAACAGAGAAACAACCTGAAAATGACTGATGGAATTAAAAACCTAGAGAGATTGTGGAATCTCCATTCCTGGAGATACTCAGAACTTGACTTGATGAGGTTCTGAGCAATCTCACCCAAACTGGCCCTCTGATGTGTGCAGTTGGACTGGATGTTCTACCGAGGCTCCCTGAAACCTAAAACCTCTCTATGATTCTGTATGATTACTGTAACTCACTCACCTAAGAAGTATTTATGGAACACTTGTACTGTGTCCTCTCACACAATTAAAAGATCTGTATCACTGAAATGAGGAAATGAGTTAATTAACAAGTGGAAGTCCTATGCCTGCAAAGGGCTACTCAGTAGTAGAAGGAGGAGCAAAAGAGGAATCTGCCTAGCATGAAGAGGGGTAAAAGAATATTTGGCAAGTTATTATAGATACAAGTTCTGAATTCTGTGTTTTATATTAATAGTTGCTATGAATCCATGTTTGTAATGGAAAAAAGTTCATGCTTTTTAAATATCACCACAAATTTTTTATAATTTCACCTCAAAAAATATGCATTAAAAATATTTCTATAAAGTGCCAAGATACAGTACTATTACATCTTACTTATTAGATAGCGATTCTGACAGGCCCAAAGTAAAAAGCCTCTTGCAAGAACTTTCAGAAACTACTTCTATGAATTTGAAAAAAAGCATGAACATATGGTCTGTACAATTTCCCATTAAAATATATGCAAAGCAGTTTATTAATTGCACATTTCTAATAGTGTCAAACCCTCTAATTTCCTCTGTAAAGTTATAAATTAATGAACTTGGTTTCAGTGATGTGTTGCCTTTTGTGCTCAAAATCTTTTGGTCCAAATGAGCAATTTTTGCTCATGTAAAATGAAAACATTACCTCAAATCTGTTCCAGTATCTGTGCTTTAACCAACACACATATAGAGAGAGTAAGCCCTAAACCAATAAGCAAGGTGCAGACTAAAAACATTGCCAATGTCATCCTGGGCTGCATCAAAAGTGTGGTCAGTGTGTTGAGGGAGGTGATTCTTCCCCTCTTTCCGCTCTCATGAGACCCAACCTGGAACACTGTGTTCAGCACCACAGCCCACAGCAAAAGAAAGACATGAACCTTCTCGAGGGGATCCAGAGAAGAGTCAGATGAAGATGACCGGGGGCTGGAGCACCTTCCCTGTGAGGACAGGCTGAGAATTTGGGGTTTTTAGCCTAGAGAAGAGAAGACTCTGGACAGACCTTATAGTAGTCTCCCAGTACCTGAAGAGGGCCTACAAGAAAGACAGGGAGGGACACTTTACCAGGGAATGTAGTGATAGGACAAGGAGTAATGGCTTTAAACTGAAAGAGGGTAGATTTAGATTCGTTATTAGGAAGAAATTATTTACTGTGAGGGTGGCAAGACACTGGAACAGGTTACCTAGAGAAGCTGTGGATGCCCCATCCCTGGAAGTGTTGAAGGCCAGATTGGATGGGGCTTTGAAGAACCAAGGTCCAGTGGAAGGTGTCCCTGCTCATGGCAGGGGGGTTGGAACTAGATGATCTTTAAGGTCCCTTCCACC